>LGRX02001053.1:0-13798 GCA_001247695.2 Cymbomonas tetramitiformis | reverse complement strand
CATTTTAAGCATACATGCTGACGTCACATTCGACACTTCCCCCCACATGCGTGTCCAAGAATTGTAAGCCCGTCGGATGAAAATCCCACGGACTCACTTCGAGATTTCATTTTAAGCATACATGCTGACGTCATAGTCGAAAGTGCTGACGTCACATTCGACACTTCCCCACATGCGTGTCCAAGAATTGTAAGCCCGTCAGATCAAAATCCCACGGACTCACTTCGATATTTCATTTTAAGCATACATGCTGACGTCACAGTCGACACTTCCCCACATGCGTGTCCAAGAATTGTAAGCCCGTCGGATCAAAATCGCACGGACTCACTTCAAAATAGCATTTGAGACTGCAGAAACCTAAAGAAGGGTCTATCAACATACTTTTCGCAGTTATATGCTGAAATGTTTCGGTGTTGCAGTTGTATGCTGAACTCTTGGTACATAGTTTTTAACAAGGCTTACCGTTAGTATGAAGAAAATTGCAAGGCTCTTGAGGTAGAGCACAACAGCAATGGGGGGCAGCACAAAGCGCCGGCCAAAGCCAACGCAAGCCAACGGTGTGGCTACGACTCCCTCGCATTGCAAACCGGTTACCTAAGTTTTTTTATCTTTGTATAGTACGACGGATCTCACTTCATATCCTTTTTTCAGGTTATCATGTACCGGAGTCAAAGCTTAAATCTGGGCTCATATGTTCCCCTATCGCCGGGGTGTGCTCTCTGGTCGGGAATGTGTTGCTTACACTCATCACACTTAGTATATTTCTTGCTTTGTGTGGAGGAGATGCCGCTTACAACCCAGGTCCTGATTCTACTGGGCAGTCCTACACAATTCCAGCAGTTCTAGTGGATATCTTACCTATGTTGATCGAGGTTGGACAGTTCGCCACTCGTCTACCTCAAGGCGCATGACCATACTCCAAGGTAGCTGACAACGTCGTTGCGGTGGACCTCGTTGAGCGACTGGACACGTTGACTGAAGCTTGGACATCGCATAGACATGGAGGTATGGTGGAGGTGCGTATTCCTACCAAAGGTGATGTTGATCACGGTCATTTCGAGGAGAGTGCTCAGCAAGACGTCGAGATGGCGGAAGGACCGGAAGAGGCAATCACCCCGCGAGAACGTGCGCAATCTGCTATGCCACCTATTGAGGGCTTTGAAGATTTGACACGAGGGAATCGAAAGTTCTGGATTGATAAAATGCGCAACACATTTGGGAGAAGCCCTCACCGCATTGCGGGAGCGGTGAGGGCTTATATACTTACTCTTCCGGAAGGCTTGAAAGTTGAGGTCCACAAGGAGTGTCAAGCCGCGTTTGTGTCGATTGCCGATCGGCGCTTGGATATGGTGAAGACACAGCTGGTTGCCAATCTTCGCACCTCTTTTCGCAGCTTAGCCCAACGAAATAGTAGGGCCAATGTAAATATAACTATGTGAATAGCTGCCGCGGCTTTTGGAAGCAATTTATTCGAGGACAAGTTGGTGCTCACCGCGTGTAGGTTGCTAGGGGTGCACCAGCGCATCGGAGATTGTGGGGTTAAAGGTCATGCCAATCTGGTGGAGGGGGCAGGCTTGGAACATGAGGAGCGGATGCGGCGTGGCCTTTGGAAGGGCGTTATGTTGGCGGAACGGAGATTGGCTTCGGGTTGTTTGACGGCGGCGACATGCGCTGTTATTAGAGCATTTTGGTTGCACCCGGATAACACACGAGTAAGTCCTTGTAAGAAGGACGTCTTATTGGCACGTGACCCCGACACAGGCCGTTTGACGACACCGAAGGAGTACGTGAGCAAGCATTGGTTAGAAGCCTCCCAACTTGTAATTTACAGGAGGTTTCAAGCAAAGTACCCGGCTATCAAGATTGGGCAACGTTCCTTTGAGAAGCAAGGTGTATGCAAGCCGCACAATGTCGTGCGGTTACGAAGGAAGGACAACATATCTTGTTGTTGCCGTTACCACGAGGACATGCGCATGGTTCTTGAGGGCTTTGATAAGGCTCGAGAGGCGGTGCACTCACCGTGTGCATGCAACCGTGCGGCTTGTTGCCCGCGGGTTCCGAGGACGGCGGAGCATAGCCGAAAGGCGGCTGGGAATACCGGGACGGTTTGCAATATTGCAAAAGCGGGAAGGTCGACATCGGCGTTCGCGGAGGGGTTGCTGTGTCCTCGTGTGGGAGACAATCACCCCATCCAGTGCTTGAGGGGGTTGTGCGAGCGGTGCGGCGGCTGCGCCAACTTCACCGTATGCGCCCAGGAGGTGCAGCATCAGGCGGAAGTGCAGTGGTCTTGTTATGAGACTTGTAACACAGGGCAGATGGACGATGATGGGAAGGAGATACGACGGTTGCAGTTCGTGCAGAAGAAGACAAAGCTGGCGGCCTTGATCTCCAAATTGCAGACGTTGCTATTGGGACACAAACCAGGGAGTTCCCCAAACTGCGAGTGCAAGGGGCACTTCTTAGCGAATAGTGCGGCGGCGGGCAACCCGGAGACGTGGGCGTGGAGGAACCTGGAAGGCAGTGGGGACTGCCCGTTTCTACGGCCTTATGCATACCACACATTCATGGCCTTGCACCAGCAACGACAGTTCCAGACGTGTGTGAGGGACTTGCCGCTGGGTCATGCGGTGTTCTTGTTTGACTTCTCCGAGAATCATTCTTTGAACATTCCTCGAGAAGCTCAAAGTCTTCATTGGGTGGTGAAGCAGGCGACGATATTGGTTTGTGTGGTTTGGAGGCATGCGTGCATGGCGGTGGATGGGGTGGAATCCACGGCAGAAAACCCGGTGTTGGTGAAGGATTACATTTATCTCATGAGCGACGACCGCAAACACGATCACCGGTTCATTCAGTACATGCGGGAGTTGATCATTCGAGAGTACTTCGTCGGGCGGGGGATAGCAAAGCCGATTTTCATCCACGAGTGGGCGGATGGTTGTGCTGGACAAAATAAGTGCGCGGCAGGGTTTGCGGATGTGGCGAGCAGCAAGTACGAATGGTCTTTGGGTGTCCCTTGTCAACGGAACTTCTTCGAGACCGCGCATGCCACGGGGGAGCAAGATGGGGCGGGGGCCCATGTCAAGCATGCAGCGGCGGTGGCGGTCATATCGGAGGGTGACAAGTGGTACGCCAAGATCTTATGCGCCGCGGACCTTTATGCGTTTTGTTGTGAGAGGCTGAGCCGGCGTGCAGATACCAGTTACGCAAAGGCAAGAGCAAGCTTCAATCAACGGTTCTTTTACTTGGTACCAGAGGACGCATTGCACGAGGAGCCGGGGGGAAGGCAGGCGGTGGATCACACCGTTAGCGCGGCCTACCAGAGTGTGGATGGGACTCAGCGCTTGCATTCTGTCAGGGGGGGGGAGTGCCGAGGGTACGTTGATGGTACGTGAGCGGACATGTTACTGTGTGCATTCTTGTCATGCGGAGTGTGTGCGCCCTGAGCCAGACTCTGATGGATGCTTGGAGAGGTCCCACGTGGATGCGTGGAGAGATGTGGAGTTGAGACCGGCTACTGGCGCGGACGCGGTGAGGATCCGCAACATGGTGGAGGATTATGCGGCGGGCATCAGTGTAGCCGTGCGGCGTGGGGCTATCATGGCGGTGAAGAAGGATCCCGCAGATTCATCACATGCCTACTATCTTGTCAAGGCGTTGTCGGCAGTGACAGAGGTGGGCGGGAGGGCGCGTCGTGATGACTACGGACAGACATTTGCTCCTGGAGACTCGGTGATTTCCGGGAGGTATTTCGAATGGGCGGACCGAAATGTGCGAGATACATATATCTTGGATACTAGTAAGAAGTGCATGATTCCGTGTGAAGCGGTGCTAGCATGTGATGTTCGGCTACATAAGAGGGGGGATATGTACCTGATACCCCCTCGAGAGCATGAGCGGCTGTTGGCACTTTTATGAGATTTCAGTGTTATGTATATATATAGTGTATATAGTGTATATATATAGTGTGTGTGTGTATACATATAGTGTCATCTAAGATGATACCATACTTTGTATTGCCAACTTGGTTGGTGTGTGTGGCATACTACCACAACACCGCGCGATATGAAATTCCTGGTTTATACACTAATCACAGACGAAATTAGTTCACCCGACCCCGTTGTATCATGGACCCAAAGTGAATATATGTGTGTAATGCATACTTATAGCCTCTAAATACTTCTTGACATTTCTAACAACTTCTCAAGATCATTTTGATATGTTATTACACCCGCGCGATATTTTGTTCTGATTTGCAGGCATTCCCCAAACCAAATTAGCTCCGCAGCGCCCAACTAATATGCCCCGCAAGATGAAATTTCGATCCTCGATGCCTACTTATAACCTCGAAATATTTCTTGACATTTCTAATAACTTCTTAACACAACTAATAACTTCTCCTTGTCATTTTGATATGTTCCGCGCCCACTAGATACAACAATATCTTGTTTACAGGCATTTCACAGACGAAATTAGCTCCCCCGCGCCCCGTGAATATGACCCGATGTGAAAATTTGCTTTTCGATGCCTAATTATAACCTCTAAATACATATAACCACTTCTAACAACGTCCCGATATCATTTTGATATGTTACGCATTCACGCGATATGCATTATCTGGTTTGCAGGCATTTCACAGCCGAAAATAGCTCCCCAACGCCACACTAATATGCCCCGAGATGAAATTTTTGTTTCTAATGCATATTCATGACCTCTAAGTACTTTTTGAAACTTCTAACAACTTCTCACTATCATTTTCATTGATTATGCATTTTATAGTGCAAGCCTTCCCACGTAGCCGTGCTACATGCCTGATTCATGGTTCACCATCCTCTGGTTTATAAACTGATTAGATAGTACTTTTCATCCACAGGTGTTGTTGCAATGATACTTCAGCCAATTCGTGGGAGGACAAGTTGCCTCTGGTGGAGTTTGCAATTAACAACACAGTTTCTGCATCTACTGGTTATTCACCATCCTATCTCGACTCGATGGCGCAGCCACTTTCGCCTCATGACCTGGCAATCACTATTCCGCCAGAAGCTCCTGTTCCAATACAGAATGCTATTCGAGATCATTTTGACTAGTACTCGGCTGTACATGCCAACGCGGTAGACAACATTTCCCGAGCAGCAGAAATTAGCCAAGCCAGATTCAATAAGACTCACATGCCCCGACAATATGCAGTAGGGCAGAAAATTCTTTTACGGACCGAGTTTATCCAATGGACTGGTTTGACAGAGGCAGGCAGACACTTTAAGCAGCCATATATTGGGCCGTTTACCATATCCAAAGTGCTAAGCCATGGACGTGCATACGAGTTAGATTTCGGAGATCTCGATATCCGTATCCATCCGGCACAGCCTGTATCCAGAATAGAGCTGTATAACGACTCGATCCAAGCACCTTTGCCTCTGCCACAGATGATCACCGAAGAAGGGCAACCACTATTTGAGATATCACATATACTCTATGCGTACAGCCTCTGCGTATATACGCCACAGAGCTGACCAATGCAGCAGACATGATAGCTGCCTATGAAGGCTAAACATTATATTAAGCCTGATGCCCTTACTTCTTGTAATATATACTAATACATGTCGATCATCTATATACCTTGCTCTTAATGTTTTATCATTATGTTGCATAGAAGCGGGAAATTGATCCTTCCTTGCTAAAGGTGTAGTGAGCCTTGTACAAAATCATACCCTTGCACAGATACGCACACATGCGAGATATCATATCTGTGGATAAATAAAAACTGCTAAATGCTACCGTTGTCATACCGTGGTTTGTCATTCGGATTATGGTCAGTCATCCGAAGCTACCGGAGACATCGACTGAGGTAGACGGAGTTGTGATCCTAAGTTATGCCTGACACACATAACTAAAATAAATTTCACATTAGTACGTGGCGAATCCACTCTGAATCGACAGATGTTCGTCAAAGCGTGCGTACTGGACAAAAGAATTGAGGAGTTGAGCAGACCGGTTAAGGATTATAAGTCCAATTCCGTTAAGCAGGGCCACTCCGTTTGCATTAAAACAAGCCCCCGGTGAAATAATTCCGGAAACATCGGGCTCCCCGTGACCGCCTGTGAACCTCCAAAGTAGCTTCAGGAGGGGAGGAAGGGTTGGGTGCACTATATATAATAACTGTGGAAACATGTACCTAAAGGTTTTCGTCGATCAGTTGTATATATAAGGTCGAGAATCGTTCGATTATAAATTGTTAAATCGTCCGATCATCGTTCGCAAAGGCGTCGACGGCTAGCGCAAATAATCCGTAACGTAAACCTCGGATACCTTGAATCGTCACTCTGAATCACGATACGCCTTGAAGCGTCAATCTGAATCACGAAACGCAATTCATTGAACCTTGAATCGTCACTCTGCAATACGATACGCAATTCAAAGGGGGCTACATCCTAAGAACTGTAAGGCTAATGCCTAAGGTGAGGGTTTAAAGTGGACTCAGTTTCCCCAATATCCTAAAAACACCATGAGGGACGCCTCAAATCGGTGTAAGAAGACTGGTACCAGCAGCAGCAGCAGCAACAAAGACATATACAAAGGTATGCCCGTTGTGAGGTCACAACTCTCTTAAGAGGGGAGATCTGTCAGGGTTATGACCGATGGCACATGTGTCATACCTGTCATACATGTCATACGTATCATACCTGTCAGACATGTCATACCATGTCATGTCATGTCATGTCATGTCACGTCATGTCATGTCGAGTCATGTCATATATTATAATGACAGACAGTCGTCAGTACGGTCGACTATGACATGTACAGTCATATCATCTGTCATTACTCAAGGTGAGACTTGAGTGACACATGTCATCGAGAGACCAGTATGTCTGTGCCCGGAGGCACAGCGTGAGCCGATATGCCTATGCGTCCGTATGTGTGTCATCGGGGGTAATCTGGGATTGGCACGATGACAGTGAAATTGGGCTTGAAATCACGATGAGAATGAATACCAGATGTCCGGGGTATGACAGTATGACACTATGACAGTATGACAGTATGACAGTATGACACTATAGTAGTATGACAGTACTGTGGGGGGTGTCATCGTGGAACTCAGTCAGACCCTCGAAGAATGGTCAGATTCGCATCGGGGTTGAAAAGACAATGAAATCGAATATCAGATATTAAGGTTATGACAGTATGACAGTATGACGCTATGACAGTATGACAGTACAGTAGTATGACAGTACTGTGGGGCAGTCATCGTGTCAGCCTGTCGGCATAACATCTGAATCGAGAATGACGAATCGGAATTAGAAATGAGATCGGATCGGGAACTGAACGTTGAGCCGAAGTGTGACATCGGCTCTCGAGTGGTTGACCCTGCAACCTGAGTGACGAGTGAATAAGTAGAGCACTTGAGAAGTGTTTAGCCTTCAGAACTCGGAACCGAATTATCGTTTGTACCTCAATCTGGCCCTGATCCAGTATATTATAAAATCCGAATTGTGTACCTTTGCACGTTCAATCAAAAACATATTTCCGAGCATCTGTCGTCGTGCCCCTGGCACATTTGGTATCTTGCGTTACTTTGAACGCCTCCGTTGCGTTCAACCACGGACCTGTTGTAACTTACGGAATACTGCAGGGGAGAGGCTGTACTTTTGGCTACCTTTGCGCAATTTCTACGTCAGAAAAACCATTTTTTTGTAGAAGGACTCCTGTAAATACCTCCAAAAGTCACTAAAAAGCAGTATCCGGCTCCCTTAACACTGGGGGCTCAAAACGGCTTTTCGACCCAAGCATGCCTGACAAGATCTTAAAACCAAACTTCGTCTGAGGCCAGTTCCGACCGATTTCGAGCAGTAAGGTTGGATACTAGGGTCTATCATGGCCTCGTTCCAGGCATGCAACTAGTTACAGACCCCTAAAAGCAGCAAAAACAGCCAAAAACAGCCAAAAACAGCAGTTTTAGCCAGTTTTCAGCCTACCCCAAAACCTTCCACAGTAGCCCCCACCACCGAAAAACCCCTCCTTAGACCCCATAGAACAGCCTAGAAACCCCTGATACCGCCCTCACGGCCATCAGCAGCGGGGAAAGCTCCACCAAAAGGCGCTTTCAGCAGTTCTGGGACGTTTCTGGCAGCCCTTCAGCACCTCCTGGTATCTTCCAGCAGCGCACTGACTGGGGCTTTTCTTGGGACCTACGGAGTACAGATACCGTCTGGGACCTCACTGGACCCCCATATTGGACCTGACACCTCCTTTTTCACTGCTGCTTGACTCTTGCCCGCGCGCCTAGGCACTCAAAAATCGTGTCGCGGAGCCCTGGCCAAATTTTGAGTTCGCTGGTGTATGGCAGTACCCCCTTCGCCAGAAGAATACAGAAGAGCGTGGTGGAAGCAAGGACCTATCAAGTGGGTATTCCCTCCAGACCCTACCTATCCACCAGCAGGCGCTTTCTGGCAGAGCGGTCCTTGGAGCGGTCCTCCTTCCCCCTCCTCCTCTGACGACGAAGAGGAGAACAGCGACTGAACGCCTGGGCAAAGTCACGCTGGCTATCCCACCAGTACATTACGACCACGTGTGGCATCTCCAGGCAATACAAGTGATCGACGCCCCCCCTTGGGTCCTCCTTGGCGCTGATTGGGTTCCCCCATCTCCACCTGGAAGTCCCGCTCCTTCGCCTCCAGCGAGTGACATCGACGAGGACGAGACTGATTAAATAAAAAGGCGAGCACTCACTACTTTTGCTCACCTGTGGCTATTGCCACACCCAGTCTTTGAACTCAACCAGCTCAGCAGTCAGAATGTCACAGCAGACATCAGAGGCATTTCCCAGCATGAGTGTCAGCGCAGAGCAGCTACACCACACACTGTTCTCTCCCATGACCTTCCCATCGCCCACCGCATACGCTTCCGCTCACCCCATTCCACATCCAGGCACCACCATGCCCTACACAGCGGTGCCCCGCCCTTATACTATGCCGGATGGCACCCCCGCACAGGCTGTATGGAACGGCGTCAATTGGGTATTGCCCCAATCAGCGCCCCTCGCTGGGGGAGTATCACCAGTGCCGTTCACACTGGGAACCCATCACCCCGTGGGCGCATATCCCACACCGTTCCAACAACAGCTACAGCAGCAGCAGCAGTGGCTCGCGTACCAGCAGCAGCAACAGCAGTGGCTTCAGCAGCAGCCACTGGAACCGATGCAGCAGCAGTTACAGCAGCAGCAGTTACAACAGCAGCAGTTACAGCAGCAACAGCAGCAGCAGCAGCAGCAACAGCAGCCGCAGCCGCTACAACAGCCGCAGCATCGACCACAGCAGCCCCATCAGCTGGCACCGGCCACCTCCGCGCTTCATGACTCAGGCGCGGATCTCTCATCGCTGCAGCACTTCATCAGCATCGGCGCCGCGGCCCTGCCGGATCCTCTGCAGGTACCCCTTGACAGCGGAGTTCAGCAGAACGTCTCGGGCGGGACCCAGCTCTTGGTGCGTCACCTTCCCGCGGTGGCAACAACCTCAGAGACTCGCCGGCGTCGGCGTTCCCGAAGGGCATCCTCGGGCCCTGCGACACATGGCAAGCATCTTCCAGGCCCAAGCCACGCACCTGATCACTCTGACCCCGACTCCGGCACGGACATCAGCCGCACCAGCACGGGGACCAGAGGCAGCCGAAGCACGCAGGCACGGGCTGAGCGCAGGCGGAGGGCCGCCCACAGGTCCGGCTCCGACTCGGACGCGAGCAGCCGAAGTGAACACATTCGCAGAGAAGTCCTGGCGGCAGTACAGGCCCTGGACATCTCCGCAGTGCTCTCGAGAGGACTCGCGCTGCCTGGCGCGACGGCATCGGCAGGAGCCTCCCCACCAGGCGACCCTCAGGGCAGCGCACAGGGCCTGACGGCGGACCATCTACACGAGACAGACGCCGCCGCCAGCGTAACCCCTCCAGTGCCTCAGACCGCCGCTGAGACCGCTCCCGCCGAACCTCCCACTCAGGGTCGGCCAAATCCCCACAACATGATGGTGGCCCGCCGGCGGCAGTCGATGGAGACGGTGGTGCACGGCGGTGGCAACCCCGACTCAGAGCCCAGAGACTCCAGTTCAAGCGACTCGCCACCAGGCCCCCCCAGTGATCCACCTCAGGATCCCCCTGACGACCCCGCACCAGAGCCCTCCTACCCTCAGTACCCAGAGGTCAGAGCCCTCTTCGTCACCCACGATGGTGGGTCATTGTGGGTGCACCAGTCAGCTGGGGTGCGAGGCGCGGCAACCGTCTCCCTACCATGGGACGAACGCCGCCGGGCTGGGGTGCAGGGCGACGCCATCTTGTTCAGGATCATGCACCTGCTGGGAGCGCCGCTGACTGCATATGCGCGCATGGGGGGCCGGCTACACCATGCACCCCTACCCCTTACCAACCCTCGTGTGGAGACCTGGGTCCTCATGGTCGACCGCGAGGTCATGGATATGGCAATGGGGGACCCAGCCGCGGCCAATGTGCGGTCTACCAGCATGGGGCAGCCAGTGTGGGAGTGGATCCCTGCTACCGCGCGGGAGTCGGAGATGCAGAACTTCGATCAGGACGGGCTCGCCGCGTGGTCGGAAGTCAGCAACTCCGATTGGTACCGGAGCATGAGCGTGGTGGCCGCACAACCATCCACACCCCTGCCCTTCCATACACCTCTTCCACTCCCCGCACCACCATCAGCCCCTACATTACCGCCCACTCCGACTGCAGTCCCCACAAATCCCGCGCCTGCGCCTCCACCCGCGCATGCCCCGGGACCACCACCTCCAGCCCGTTTCCCCCACTCCGCCGCCACAAACCCCGTTCACTCTGCCACTGCCGCGAACCCCGTTCACTCTGCCGCCGCTGCGAACCCCGTGCTCTCTCCCAGCGCCACCCCCTTTGTTCCAGGCATCGTCCGTCTGCCGCAGGGCACTAACCTGCGAGCATCCTCAGACGAGGTCCGCCTGGAGCACAAGACCAAGGAGATGGTGCTAAAGCTGGTCAAGAGCGTCACCAGGTTCCCCCGCTCCGCGTCCGACACGAAATCGGCCGACAAGGAGGGCCTCCTGACGCAGTTGGAGCACTACTCCAACATGGTGCGGAAGGTATTCCAGGAGGCCATCGTGATCGAAGCACTGACCACTCCCAGTTGTACGCCGTCAGTATCAGCGTACCAGGCGAGTGTGTCAAGCCTTCTTTGGAGCTTCAAGGAGCACACTCTTCAAGACCAGCAGAGAAAGTTCTTGGAGCGCGCGGCGGGGACCTTTGGGTCCGAGCAAGCCTGGCACCAACGCTACGGGGAGCTGGACGTGTTCTTCAGCGATCTGGCGGTGTGCTCCCTGACGCAGGCCTACCTGGAGAACGCACACGGCGAGACCATTGCCCTGAAGCAGGCGATGAACGAGACCGCGGCGGAGTATTTCTCGCGACTGGAGACTCGCATGGCCTCCGTCAACTTCCTGGCCGGCAGAGTCCCCAATTGCGTGGAGATGACCAACCTGTCGATGCTCTCTACGTTCCGCCGAGGGCTGAAATATGCACCCAAGGTGATGCGGCGCCTGAGAGCCATCCACTTGGATGTCTCCAAACCAGAAGAGTGGGAGAGGAAGGCCGTCGCTGACGACATCCCAGGCACCCACAACGCCTTGTTGAAGATTCGGGAAGTTGCTGAGGAGGTGGAGAGTGACATTGACACGGAGGCGGCTCAGAGGCGCTCTCAAGACCGTCCTCCCCGTACTGTTTCCTTCGCTAATCCACCACCTCGCACCCCCTTCTACAGGCGTACCCCCTCTTCGAACCGCCCAGCTCTTGCCATGCTGGAGAATGGGCCTGCCACCACCGTCGCCGCGGCAGTGACCCCATTGCCACCACCACCTGGCCTCTCTCGCCCCGACGCTCCGAAAGTCCGCCGGTGCTTCGCCTGCGGCTCTGCGGAGCACATCGTCCGTAACTGTACGGACGAGGCTAAGCTCAAGGAGTGGAGGGCCAATGCACCCGCTCGACTGGCGAACTCCCCTGGGTTTGTAGCCGCCGTCGTTTGGGCCATCGAGCAGCAGGAGGACATCTCCTCGGTGGATGGCGTCCCAGAGGAGTTCTCCGAGGAGGTCTTGGCTCTTGCTACCTGTGAGGACGAGCAGAGCTACCAGACCCTGGCGGCCCTTGCGGGCATCGAGCTTGTGGAGGGTGACGGCCTTCCCCCGGTGGAGAGCGACGAATGACTGGCCGGCGGCCAGCCCCAGACCCTGCCCTTCGAGGAAGTGAGGTCTTGCCCTGATGATCAGACCCTCTCCGCCCTGGAGAAGCGGCCAGAACCAGTGGAACCCCGACGCGCCCGAGGACGCAGAGACCCTTGGGGCCAACGTCCCCATCCCAAGAGCGTGGCCTTCACCTCTGGGACCCGCTTGCGACGCACCTACCGCTCAGCTGGTGCCCCATCGCCGCCGAGGGATGACTTGTCTAGCCACCCTCTTGCAGGAAGCACCCCCTTCGATGAGCCGTCACTACCTCTTGATGACGGCCCTGCTTATACACAAGCGAGGATCGAGGGTCGGAGGGGACGGCGAGTCCCCCGGCACAGACCCCCCATTATGGGCAGCAACCGCGGAGAGCCCCGCGATCTTCGCCCCCGACCGCGTGTTGTCCTACCACTGCCCATCTATCAGTCCAACCTCGCAGACCCACGGGAAAGGCTAGCTGCGTGGCACTGGAAGAGAGATCTGTACTCCCTCCCCCTCGAGGTCGCCATGCAAAAGGTCCGCAGAGCTCTGCGCAAATCCCCAGAGGCTGCCAAGGACCTGGTGGATAAGATGTCGGAGCGCGCCTGCAGCCGCATACACTCTGGGAGTCGATCGCCAAAGGAGCGCGTGAACCGCGCCAACCAGCTGGCAGAGAGGATACGCATTGCCCGCGAACCTCAAGATCGCAAGGAGGGCCATCAGCGCATAGCATTGTGGCACCTCCTCTCACACGACGGTCGCCAGCAAGTCCCCGAACCCTCTAACGCCAGCTCCCACGACCTCTACGCGGCTTGGAGAGAGCTGTCGCCCGCCGAGCAGCAAAAGGCAATCGCCACTTCGAGCCCAGACTCTTCCCCAGGTAGCAGGCTGTGGGAAAAGGAGGGCGCACGAAGAGCAGCAGCGAGATCTTCGACATCCCTCTGCACCCTGGACACTGAAGTGGGCACGATACCTGGGACAGCGGGAGATGTGGGTCTACCTGGCGCCTGGTGCAGTCTGCACGCAGTACACCAGTACAAGATGAGGAAGCTGGGTCCCAGCCCCTTGGGAGCATCCCCTCCATCATCCTCGCTGGCCGAGCCCACAACACAGACTACATCTTCGCACCATGATAACGCGCCGGCCACTCCGGGAGGAAACCCCGAAGGTTCATCCTACTGCTCAGAGGTAGAGGGGACCTCCACACCCAGTTCGCTTTGCTTCACCCAGCAGATGACCACCGTCAGAACGCATGAAGCAGATGAAGCGCCGCCCTGTCTCGACAGCCACCCCATCGCTGAGGACCCTGAGGTGATGGAAGAGGAGTCCTCGGTCAATTCGCTCTGCTTCACCCAGCAGATGGCAGCAGCTGGGACCCCTGAGGCGAGAACTGACCACCAGAGCTCCCACCAACTCGCCCACAACTCCCCTACTGGCAGCCCTCAGCATGACGAGGATCCCCTCACCCATGGCAGTCTCATCAATAGTGTCGCTACCCATGCGAGCCCCACAACAAGCGGCACTACCCACGTGAGCCCCACAGTAAGTGGCACTACCCATGTAAGCCCCACCACCAGTGGCACTACTCA
>LGRX02001052.1:0-45787 GCA_001247695.2 Cymbomonas tetramitiformis | reverse complement strand
GGAAACTGAGAATGTGCCGTCGACACGCTCCCTGAGGCTGTCTCTGTAGGTTTAGCGTCGGAGACTGAGAATGTGCCGTCGACACGCTCCCTGAGGCTGTCTCTGTAGGTTTAGCGTCGGAGACTGAGAATGTGCCGTCGACAGGCTCCCACAGAGCTCTACGCCGGTTTAGGCGTCAGGAGACAGAATCATGCCGTCGACAGGCTCCGGGGCCTGTCTCTGTAGCGTGGGGACTGAGAAATGTGCCGTCGACAGGCTCCCCTGGGAGGCTATCTCTGTGGGTTTAGCGTGGAGACTGAGAGCATTAGAAACCACGCTCCTGAGAGGCTGTCTCTGGAGTTTAGCGTCGGAGGTGGAAACGTGCGTAACCACGCTCCTAAGAATATCTCTACAATAGGTTTAGCGTGTGGAGACGAAGATAATGCCGTCGTGCTCCCAGAGGAGGCTGTCTCTGTGGGTTGTGGAGACTGAGGAATGTTGGTAGTAGCTCCCTGAGGTATCTCTATTAGGTTTCGCGTCGGAGACTGAATCTTGCAGCCGACACGCTCCCTGAGGCTGTCTCCATGAGTTTAGCGTCGGAGACTGAGAATGTGCCGTCGACACGCTCCCTGAGGCTGTCTCTGCAGGTTTAGCGTCGGAGACTGAGAATGTGCCGTCGACAGGCTCCCTGAGGCTGTCTCTGTAGGTTTAGCGTCGGAGACGTTAAAGCTGACACTGGCCAGGTGGAAAGAGACCAAGCTAGAAGCTGCCTTGACAGAGTCGCCGTGCTCGTGTTGAACATAGGGCGCCACGCCACTCACCGCAGACCAGGTCGCAGTCGGTGGCCTTGCTGTTTCTGCTCCGGACGCCAAGTGTACGGCGGAGTGAGCTCTAAGTTTGGCGTAAGGTTTCCTTTCTTCACTTCACCAGTCATGCTGTTGAGGATTCCGCGCAGTTGGTCCACCTTCGCTGATAGGTCACCCACGGTTGGAGGCGCGTTCAACTTTCTCGCATCCCTCTCCTCCTCTTCACTCTGAATCACGGCACCCTCTGGATTCTGGACAAGCAGCTGTAGATCAAGTTCGGGCGACTCGGCTTCAGTTTTCTTCTGGCATTGCACCCAGCCCCGCACGTAAGCAAACAGGCGCAGTGCATGTGACAGCCCGGGAGCTCAGCTCTGCCCCGCACGTAAGCAAACAGGCGCAGTGCATGTGACAGCCCGGGAGCTCAGCTCTGCCAAGTAAAGATACAGAAGAATACGAGACAAACTGATGGCAAGAAATCAACAGAGGAGTCACCAGACGATCTGTGTCTCGCTGCAGAGCCTCTAGAGCCGCTCGAAACACCTGCCCCTCCCAGCATGAGCAGCGCAGTCAGGTGACAGACAGCGCCATGAAGGCCCACAAAACCATATTGTTGCAGAAAAGAGACCAAGCTTGCCCTCTTGTGAGCCTAATGGGCGACGCGACCTTGGCACACTGATGAGCGCCCCACATTGCATGCTCCACCGCCTCTGATTTGACTTCTGTCGGAATCGGGTCCGGAATCTTGAGCAAAAACTCAGTTCGCGCTTTAGGGTTGGCTGGGAGGTCATCGAAGAACAGCAGCGACGAGTCAGCGTCAAATTCATCCAAGTCGAGGAGGTCTTGTCCCCCTAAAGGTGTGTCAACCCCCGCACCACCCCCTTCCCCGTCTTGGGTAGCTGTACTGGCACAGCGACCTAGGACAAGAAACAACATCTTTGCCCAAACTTTTCCAAGGAGAGAAAAATGAGGCAAGCGAGATGGGAAGTTTCGCCGGGCACCGACCTCGTGGTGTACCAGCCGCTCGGGGGGGGGGCGGATGCAGCCTGTGCGGGTCAACAACCCTCCCCTCCAACCGCATTGGAGACTCGGAGAAATAAAGAGAGACCCAGGTTAGCTTTTAAGAGTGAACGAAAGTACGAAGGCAGCATTTCGACTCCTGAACTTTCCTTCCATCTGTGACTGTTTCAAGTTTCTAAGGACGACCGCCAATGCGGAAGCCACGTGGCACCTTCTGTAGAGACAACTTCGCAGAAGATGAATAAAAGGACAGATGGCCAATGCAAGTGCCAAATGTTTCATATTTGGTCAGATATATCTGGCGTCATTGAAACCTTGACGGACCACTCGTTGACGCTTCCCAGGTGGTCAAAGAAAAAACACGCAGTTTGCACCAAGCCTTTTATGCTGGATTGACATGCAATAACATGTGACGCCATATGCTGCTAAAGCGTTGCCCACTGTACCATGACCCAGAAGTGCACAGGGGTGCTGGGCATGGCAGGCCTCGGACGATAAGGGAGTCTCTGCCACAGCACGTCGCGCACAAGAAGGGGAGTCCCGGGCGTGGCAGGTACCAGAGAATAGGGGGAGTCCCAGGCGTGGCAGGTCCTGGACAAGAAGGGAAGCCCCGGGCGTGGCAGGTACCAGAGAATAGGGGGAGTCCCAGGCGTGGCAGGTCCTGGACAAGAAGGGAAGCCCCGGGCGTGGCAGGTCCTGGACAAAGAAGGAAGCCCTGGCTGGGCAGGTACCAGAGAATAGGAGTCCTGTGTGGCGTGGCAGGTCCTGGACAAGAAGGGGAGTCCCAGGTGTGGCAGGTCCTGGACAAGAAGGGGAGTCCCAGGCGTGCAGGTCCTGGACAAGAAGGGGAGTCCCAGGTGTGGCAGGTCCTGGACAAGAAGGGGAGTCCCAGGCGTGGCAGGTCCTGGACAAGAAGGGGGAGTCCCAGGCGTGGCAGGTCCTGGACAAGAAGGGGAGTCCTAGGCGTGGCAGGTCCTGGACAAGAAGGGGAGTCCCAGGTGTGGCAGGTCCTGGACAAGAAGGGGAGTCCCAGGCGTGGCAGGTCCTGGACAAGAAGGGGAGTCCCAGGCGTGGCAGGTCCTGGACAAGAAGGGGAGTCCCAGGCGTGGCAGGTCGTGTGCGTGCGGCATTCCAGCATATAGTAGGGCACTAAGGACTTAGGACTTAACTCAAGTAGCGTCCCTGTTCTTGAGAGGTTCACGCGATTAGGATCAAAACTTACCAAAGTAGCCATGGGTGAATAAAACCTCTGTATTAGCGACGCGTCAAGTGAAACTAAACCCTGAGGATCTCACGCCTGAGTGAGGCACCCCTAGGGACGTCTCACCTGTGATCTTTCAATCTGTCATAAACTGCAGATCTTTTTGGTGTGCTGCCATCCGAAGAGTTGTCGTTGTGATTAGCGACGTAAGGACATGCTGGGATGCTGAAACTGATCTTGCTTGGGGTAGTCCCCGGGCGTTGTTCGACCGCGAGGGCTTTCCGTTGGGACTGCACGACTGCACACAGCGCAGAACCTCTTGAAGGTAGGACAAGGAGCTCAGAAATACTCTGCTGCACAACGCCCAGCGTGGTAGCCAGACTCCTCTGAGCGGTGAATATGATCGCCATCCGTCGTTGAATCTCATCATCGGGTTGCCGGCGACCCATGTAATGAAAATGCCACCTCCATCCCTTGCCTGAAAGGCAGCCACCTTCAGGCGAATTAACGCGTATGGTTATGACGACACGAAACAAAAAATGTGGACACAAGTATTGGGAGTGCATAAGAAGCCGTGTGCAAAGGTATCTCTAGAACTGACTTAGAGATATGCAAGCACAATGCAATCAACTATGCAATTGGCTAGCACAAAAGGCGGTGCTGCATTTCAGGAAACAGACACTAGTGCGTCGTACAATAGAGTCAAACCAATACACACAACAGAAATACGCGTTTTAAGTACCGGAGCGTTGTGACTTTAGCTGAAGATGGGCGGCAAAGTCCTGCCCAGCGATGAAATAAGTTAGAGTCGACAGTTCAGGTTATGTGCCAGCCTAGGCGCCAATACTACATCCGTGATGCGAACCTTTACTGTGAAAACACGGAGCTCGTATAACTATCCTGTTGCATTCCAGAAAATTATGAAGCGAAAGCGAGAATTGATTTTACGTACTTCCCAGTATTCAAGGTCATATTGAATGTTCGTCAACGCTTCAAGGATCCTGTATCCGCACAGGCGGCATTAGTGTCGAGGAAGTACTTGCAAGCTCTATGTTTCTCTTGTACTTCTGGGACTTCTAAACCGCGTATGTTAAGCAGCCAAAAGAGATTCCGCAAACCAGAATCTGGTTGATAACGTTGCTGCTGTGTTGCAATATGAATACTACCAGAAGTTTTGGGTATGTTTACCTGAAAGCAATCTCCTCGGCTAACTGCAGAACTTCACCCCAAAGATCGATGAACTCCAATTCCTACACGCACAACCAATAATACAACTAAAATCCCCACATCGACTTGTTAGGAACTCGTCTGTATGAAACATTTGAGCTTTTGACTTTATTTTTACCTCTTCAGTCTTGGCGATACAGCGCAAGGCATATGCAATTTCTCTCTGCCCAAGTTCCGAGATTCCGCAAACAGGAATATGGCAAGTGGTACATCCTGGAACTGCTTCAATCTTCCGACGTAGAGAGCGATTCGCTGGTTTTTTCATGTCGAGGAATGGGTTTTAACGCTGGGGAAAGTCTGGCTTAGTTGTTGAGTATGCGGCAGTCCTTACTTTGTCTTCAGCCCTTGATAATGGTTCGAATAAGAGAAACGGACTTACGAAATTATCAAACCTCACCTCTCGCGCTGGAAGGGACAAGAACTTTCGAAATCTTATACGTCGGAACACTGTGGTATATGCATGGACCTGCTTACCTCAACAAGCAGTAGAACTTGCTCGGAAGCAGACTGAGATATGTTCGGTTGGAAACCGTTCAAATCGAAATGACGAACGAATGCGAAAAATACAAATTACTATCTTCAATCTTTTATCTTTAATCTTTATCTTATCGTGTCATAACGACAAGTATCTAGTATGATAACGATATAAACCGTTCATCTCTAAGTCTATGACGGTTGCCAGTGCCCCGAGTAGCTTCGATCTTCAAGAACTAGTTCAGGTTGAGTTGATGCGTGTCTGTCTGATAGTGACTTTTGGGACATGGACTGCCCTTAATCGTTCGGTAGCCGGGGCCCGCCTTGGGGCTCCCGGGGTAAATTAATTTAAGTCCCCGAGTAGCCCCCACACTAGTCACTACGGGTGCTCCACCGAATATAAAGTGCTGGACGGAGTAATTAAATCGGGCAAATGGACGGTTCATATATTCGAAATTCGGTTATTAAGCCAGTGTTAAGGACCATCCGACGGCCCCAACATCCTATAAAATTCTTATTTTCGGGGATCCTTATTTTCCGTGGAGCACCCGTACTCTGGCTGAGACCAGAGCCTCCGGAAGCGATTTTTCACTTTTTTAAGGATTTTTTATTTTTCTGTACAAGACCGGAGGTTACCAGGTTTACGAGCTCGGAGCTGCATTTCCATTCTTGTCGTGTCGAAAATCGCGATTGGCCGCGCAGCCGAGCGGCCACAGCTCGTAAACTCTGGTCTCAGCCAGAGTGCCACAGCAACAGCAAGCAGTCTTCTCTTGCGTTGGAGTATTCCACATAGCAGACCGACGCGAGAAGAAAGCTTGCAGAATTTGAGGACACGGGCAGCATTCGAGTCCGGGAATACCCGTCGCATGTCTGCGGCATTTGCTCTGCTGGACTGCATCTGCTTACCCCTTTTTAGGCTGAATCTGTAAACAAGGAAACTACATATGAGCAGACGACATTCTCGTGTCCTGCGGAAATAGAATCGAGGGTATCGTTGTATTGGCGAAGCAGAGTTTTCTTATCTGAAATCGGTATGCATCTGTTCGTTACCCTGGATGTGCCCTCTTCATCTGCAACTGCAGTGATCAGTTGAAATCCTGAAGATCGTGCACGTTTATGTGCGTGTAAAAGTATTTTTCTCACACTCAGCAGTATATATTCCCTGTCAGCACTGGAGCTGTCATAATGCAGTGGACTTATGCCACAGTCCCTTCTTCTCTCAGCACACCCTTCTCTCCTTGTTTATTCCGTGGCACTTCATCATGTCGTCCAAGATTGACCTAGGATGCTAGCCCTTTTCGAAACCCGAGTCATGCTGAGTGTGGGTGCTGCAAATGCACTATCCATAATCAACACGGTTTCGAGTAGGGAGAGCTTGATTAGCTATCCACATTGAACACCCTATGAACTCATGAGAGCTTAGAGTACTTAGTTCATGAAGCGTCTAAGCACTTTTTCGTATACGGGTGCTATCCATAGAGACTCTCTTTCCGACCGTCGAGAGCTTGGAGTGCGCAGTGTCCGAGCAAGCTGAATACTCTGAATCTTGTGGTTCCGTTATCTTACATTGCAAGTTTGTCCGTTGGGAAACTAGGGCTTCACGCTGTAAGTTACCATGAGTCTTTGCTCTTTGTATTCAGCTGCAGAACGTCTCACTCTGCAGCTTGCCGCTCAGCCGACGACGTAGTGATCCGTAGATCTTGCACCTTCACTTTTTGCGTTATCCTTCATGGAAGTATTTGGGCCGTGAACACAGTCTCACCACCTTATGAGAAACTGCCTTCAGTATTTTGGAAAGATGATCGGACAAAAAGTGTTTCAGCGAGTGATTTGGACGGGGAAGGTGTGCCCTTCCTCTCCTGGTACAGATAAGCGAGATTGGCCGGATCTCCTGAATAAGGTCCTGGAGCACAAGGTCCTGGATGCACGCCTGGGCACATCCCTCTTCGCAGCAGATAAGATAAGAAAATAAACGCGGGAAACAGTGAGCCGCGAACTTGATACAATTTACTGTTCATCACTGCAAGAGCCCGATGGAAGGCCAGCAGGCGAAGACAAAGTCCCTTGGGTTCAAGGTAAGAGCGGTTTCCAAAGAGGGGCCGGGATATAAAGCCGCGAATCTGACGGATCCAGACCTGCGCACCTGTTGGAGCAGCGGCACCAACAACAAGGAGTGGGTTGTCCTTGAGCTGGAGGAGTCGAGTCTCCTCTCACATATCCGAATCCACAACAAATCAGTATCCGAGTGGGAGATCTCTTTAGGGCTACGTTTCAAACCGGACTCACTCCTGCGAGTGCGGCCACGATGCGAGGCCCCACGGCGCGATGCCACGTATCCAATCGGCCATCTACCTTGTCGCTTTGTGAGAATCAACTGCCTTCGGGGGAGCCCTATTGCGATATGTTGCATCCAGTTCATGGGCCTCCCGGTGCCCGGGCTGGAGCCTGAATTCACTCCGGTCGTGGAGTACCTTTTGCCCCACATCGTGACCCACATAAGAGAGCCCTACGACGCCAACCTGCAGCTGCTACGCGACGTGTGCCGTCGTCTTGGGCCCGTGCTGCCTCACCTGCAACCAGAGTTGGCACACGCGGAGGCAATGGAAGAATCCTTGAAATTTTTCGCTATGCTGGTTGGGCCCTTTTATCCTATCCTGATGCTGGTCACTGGCCAGCGTGAAGCAGACCAAGCTCTGGGTCAGCACCACCGCAACTCCCCACCCTCGCTGTCCTTTTGCTTGACGCTCACTAACTCTCGCCTCTCTCTTGCACACTCGTCGTTGGCTTGTGTCTCCACGTGCCGCGCGTGTGGCGCGTGTCTCCACGTGCCGCGCATGTGCAGCGTGCGGCCACCTGCAGTACGTGGGCCCCACGCCCTGTGAGCCCCCCCCGTTGCTGTATGTGAAATGCCCGCTGCTCATACAACTGGTGAGCTTATCCCCCTTGGTGGATGGCACAGGAAACGGGCACGATTCCGATGCGGGTGGGGCCGGGACCTCCGGTACCCGCTCGACCCAGCAGAAGATGGCACTCACGGTGTCCTCGAACTTCGCGGCGCCGCCGAAGAAGGGCAGTCGAGGGGCGCTCGGGGGAGGGCAGGCTCCCCGTGGGGCCCTCCTCGCCCTCCAACCCGAGGTACCAACCCCATCCCTGGGCTTCCCCCATCCCTCAGCCCCACCACATTGCTTCCTTGCCACGCCTTATCACAGTTTCAGCCTGCTTGTGATCGCTAAGGTGTCGTGAGAGCTATTGTAGACTTGCTGAATCGGTGACCTCCTCGCCCCATTCCGCGCTTGTGCGGATGAGAAGCTAACTGTCGGTGTTTCAACGCCGGCTTCCTGTCTTTGCACTCATTTGTGGTTGAGCGGTTTTCTGGGAAGGCGCGGTGCCTCATAGTAGTCTTCCCTGCTGCTTAGGGGGTCTTCCTACCCCACCTTGCCTCCTGCCGCTGCTGAGGGATGCTTCCTACTCCCTTTGCCTCCTGCCGCGGCTGAGGGGGTCTTCTTACCCCCTTTGCCTCCTGTCGCTGCTTGAGGGGTTCTTCCTAACCCCTTTGCCTCTTGCCGTTGCTGAGGGATTCTCCCTACCCCCTGCCCCCTACCTCCTGTTGCTGCTGAGGGTTTTTCCTACTCCCTGCCTCCCTGCCGCTGTTGAGGGGTCTTCCTACCTACATTGCCTCCTGTCGTGTTGCTTGAGGGGTTCTTCCTAAACCCTTTGCCTCTTGCCGTTGTTGAGGATTCCTCCTTACCCCCACCCCTCCCCCGTGTGAAGCGAAACCCGAGTTGAGGTATTTCAAACTTGAGAATGAGGAAAATAAGTATTTTCAAATGATTCCCGACGAGAATTTCCGTTCTGTGTGTTCTATGTGTTCTATATGGAATTCCCGTTCCCGTTCCCGGTACCCCCCCCTGCCTCATGTTGCCGCTGAGGGGGTCTTCCTACCCCCCTTTGCTTCTTGTTGCTGCTTGAGGGGTTCTTCCAACGTCCTTTGCCTCTTGCCGATGCTCAGGGGGTCTTCCTCCCCCTCCTTTGCCTCCTGCCGCTGCTGAGGGGTTCTCGCTACCCTCCTTTGCCTCCTGCCGCTGCTGAGGGGTTCTCGCCACCCTCCTTTGCCTCCTGCCGCTGCTGAGGGGTTCTCGCTACCCTCCTTTGCCTTTTGCCACTGACGAGGGGGTTTTCCTACCCCTGTTTGCCTCTTGTGGCTGCTGAGGGGTTCTTGCTACCCTCCTTTGGCGCCTGCCGCCGCTGAGGTGTTTTTTTTTCCTACCCCCGTTTGCCTCGTGCCACTGCTGAGGGTTCTTCCTACCTCCTTTGCCTCCTGCCGCTGCACAGGGGTTCTCCCTACCCCCCTTTGCCTCCTGCGGCTGCTGGAGTGGTTCTCCTACCCCCTTTGCCTCCTCATTTTGCTGGAGTGGTTCTCCCTACCCCCTTTGCCTCCTCCGACTGCTGAGGGTTCTCCCAACCCCTCCTTTGGCGCCTGCAGCTGCTGAGTCAGTTCTCCCTACCCCCTTTGCCTCCTGCGGCTGCTGAGAGAGGTTCTTCCTGCCACTCAGCACTCCTGCTGCTGCTGTGAGGTTCTCCTTACCTCCCCTTTGCCTCCTGCAGCTGTTGAGTGGTTTCTCCTTACCCTTCCTTTGCCTCCTGCGGCTGCTGGGAGGGTTCTCCTGCCCCTTTTGCCTCCTGCTGCTGTTGAGGGGTTCTCCCTACGCCCTCCTTTGCCTCCTGCCACTGCTGAGGGGGTCTTCCTACCCTCCTTTGCCTCTTGTGGCTGCTGAGGGGTTCTTCCTCCTGCCGCTGCTGAGGGGTTCTCCCTACCCCCCGTTGCCTCCTGCGGCTGCTGAGGTGTTTTTCTTACCACCACCTTTGCCTCCTGCGGCTGCTGAGGGGTTCTTCCCACCCTCCTTTGCCTCCTGCGGCTGCTAAGGGGTTCCTTCAACCCTCCCATTTGCCTTCTGCGGCTGCTGAGGGCTTCTTCTTACCCTCCGGTTTGCCTCCTGCGGCTGCCGAAGGGTTCCTCAAACCCCCCCGCTTGCCTCCAGCTGTTGCTGAGGGGTTCTCCCTACCCCCCCGTTTGCCTTCTACCACTCCTAAGGGGTTCTCCCTACCTTCATCTTGTCTCTTGCCGTTGCTGAGGGGTTCTCCCCATCCTCGTTTGCCCTCTCCTTCTGCTGAGGGTTCTCCCCACCCCACCTTGTCTCTTGTTGTTGCTGAGGGGTTCTCCTCACCTCCCCCTTGCCTCCTGTCGTCGCTGAGGGGTTCTCTCTACCCTCTTTGCTTCCTAAATTGCTGTTTGTGGCGGGACGGCTTTGATGGTACCCCTAACGTCCTGCTTTCACGGAGGTCTGAGCGGTGCCAGAGTGGGTGGGCAGGTTGTGCTCTCCTTGCTGCGGCACGCGCACTCCGAGCCGGCCTTGGCGGGCCTGTGCCGTAAGGTGGCCTTCCTGCTCCACTCGCGCTCGGCCGCTGCAGATGCCGCGCCTGACACTGCCGCCCCTTCCGTGTGGGGGCAACCTGAAGGAGCTCGCAACCTGGCGACAGGTGTGTGCGCCGCATCAGCTGCTCCTCCCCTCCTCTCTCGGTGCGCTTTACGCCTGAGCATTGGATAACCAAGGGTTGACCTGCCGTGGGATCACAAGTCGGCAAGCAGTCAAAATGGGAAAGGGTTCGCATCCTTCGCAGAGGGAGCCAGCCCCGCCCTCGGCCTCCCTGCCAATGTGTGATCATGCCGCCGAGGGTGCCTGAACGGGGGCGGATGTGTTGGCGGGCAGTGCTGGGCACCGTGGAGGAAGCTGCGTTGCAACTGCTGTTTGCCTCGGCGGCGCATCCGGCACATGCGGCGGTGCTCGCAGGGGGCGACGTGGACCTTGCGCCATTTCTGCCTTTGCTTCGGGTGATGCTACCTACGCTGCGCCCCGCGCCTGATGCCGGCGCTGTGGAGAGCCCGGCGCCGACGTCTGGGATGATCCCGCTAGCATCGCCGGCGCTGACGACTTTGGTGGTGGAGCCGCTCGAGAAGATGTTGGCCCACTGGCGGCTGCCGGGCGTGGAGCGGGCCCTCGCGCGGTTGGTCGCCTTGGCATCTGGCCCGCGCTTCCGGCCGCTGCTCGAGGCTTGCGCACCCCACTTCACCTGCGGCATGCACACACAGGTCCGGTCCGCCGCCCTGCGAAGCATGCCCCACCATCTGCGCATGCCACGTCACTCTCTGCTGGCCGCACTGTGTACACCTGCCTTGTCACGCCCAGTCCTGCATCCCCACCTGGAGTTTACCGTCACGCCCAGTCCTTGCATCCCCACCTGGAGCTTGCCACGTCACGCCCAGTCCTTGCATCCCCACCTGGAGCTTGCCACGTCACGCCCAGTCCTTGCATCCCCCACCTGGAGCTTGCCACGCCACGCCCAGTCCTTGTACCCCCACCTGGAGCACAGCCACGCCACACCCAGTCCTTGCACACCACCTGGAGCTTGCCACGTCACGCCCAGTCCTTGCATCCCCACCTGGAGCTTTACACGTCACACCCAGTCCTTGCACCCCCAACTGGAGCTGGCCACGCCACACCCAGTCCTTGCACCCCCACCTGGAGCTTGCCACGTCACACCCTGCTGTCCAATAGGCTAACCCTCGACGGCTCGGGTATCACCGTCTGGTACAAAGTCATTGACGAGCACCTGGCTATGATGGACCACATCGGGCGGTGGTGGTGGGCGCTGAATCGGGCATGGGGCGGGGCAACTGGCAATGGGTTGGTGGATGCAGGAGATGGCGGCGTGTGTGCTCGTGGACCTCTGCACAGGGCCGCTTGCCGATTGGCTGCCGCTGGTCGTGCCACAGGTGGATGTGTGCTTGCAGGTGCTGCTGGACCTCCTCCCGGCGCTGCAGGGTGCGCCCAGCGGTGGCGACGTGAACGAGTTGATGCGCCTTGGAACCATCAGCGCCTCCCACTCCCCGCTCGTCCCATCCGTCCTTGCACTGCTGAAGCTCCTCCTGTCGGGCGCGCTCGGCGCTGCCCACGTGCAGGCGCTGCTCGACGCGCAGTGCGAGGTGCTCTTCCTCCTGGAGATGATGGAGCCTGCGCTCGAGCCGCTGCTCACTCCCCCGTCCGCTGGCGGTATCACTGGGTTTGGCCACCTTGGCGTGCCCGGCGCCACCGTGGCAATGGACCTGCCAGATGTGCAGAAGGCGCTCACGCTGCTGAGGACTGCTCTGGCCCACCGGCCCATCCTCCCCGCCCTCGAGCATGCGTGGCGCGCCGGCCACGTGTCGGCACACGTGCTACTTTCCATACTGGCGCCGCACTTGCCCATACCGGCCTGCATCGTAGTTGTGCCGGGCACCGCTTCGGGCGCCACCCTCCCGGAGACGTACTGTGGCCGTGACGAGGCACTCTTCGCCGCCATCGCCGCCGACGCGGTCTGCAACGACGAGAGCAGTGAAGCCTACAGCCGCCTCCAAGTAAGCCCCCTTGATCGCCAGGTGGCTTTGCCAGTGCGAGTGGAGGAGCCCCTGCATGCCGCGGGTCGTGAGTGAGGTGGCGGGGTTTGGGGGCGCTTCTCGGTGCAGGTGGATTATCTGCTGCTGCACGGCGCGGCAGTCCAGGAGACGCGTTCGCAGCAGTACATCCAGCTCGCCCAGCATCTGTGTGGTGGAATGGAAGGAGACGGAGCCCGCAGCTCGGACAGCCCACATGGAGCGCCGTCAGAGGAGGGCCGTCGAGCGGCGGTAGATGCGCTGCTTCTCGCGGCGGAGTGCTACCTGAACCCCTTGTGCACGCAACCCCCAGCGGAGGCCCCCATGAGCAGTGTATACTCTGTTGCGCCGCCGGCGCCAGGTGCTGCCGCAGAGACACCTGCGTTTGATTGGCTGAAAAGCGTGGCGGTGTCCGCAACACTGGAGAGTATGGAAGAGGCACGAGATGTGGCAGTGCTGCGGCTGCTGCTGCGAGCCGCTGAGCTCCAGGCGGGAAGCTCAGCAGATGGAGCCGGGGGGTGCGCTTGCGAGGAGGCTGCGGGGGCGACGGCAGGCTCCTCGGGAGAGGCGGGTGGCATGGCAGTGGCAGTGAAGGACGCGGAGGGGGTGGACGTGAAGACCCTCGTGCGCGCGCATCAGGCGGAACTCGGGCGCCTTCTCCTGCGTGAGCTGCGGTCCGCGAGGCGCGTCCTGCACGAGGTGCTGCTGCATGGCCTGTTGTGTCTGCTGCGCTGCGCCACGGAGCTTCCGGCTCCCGCGCAGGAACTGGCCGGGGCGCTGCTGCTGTGCGCCGCCCACCTCAACACCGCGCTCCAAGTCCCCTCCGCTGCCGCGACCACAGCGGAGGCCCAGTTGCGGGTCCGGAGGCTATGGACGCTGCTGCGGCAGCTCGTGGAGGTGTGCTGCACCCCGAGCAACGGCGCGGCCTCGCTGCTGCCCGCCTCCGCGTGGCTCGGTCTCCTCGCGGACGGCGCCTTTGCCAGCTCCCCGCTGCCGCTTGTGCGCTACATTGGCTGGTTCGGCACCGCCTGCAGCATCGCCGCGCCTTGCCCTCCGGCTGCCGAGTCCTCTGGCGGCGTCGCAAGCGGGGCACCGAGCAGCTTCGCATTCCCGCAGGCGGCGGAGCACACAGCAGGCGGGCCCTTGGTGGCAGCCCTTGCTGATACTCAGAGCTGGACGACGCTGCTCGCTATCAGCCTGGACGAGATGTGCATCAGCCCTGTGGAGCGAGAGGCGCCCAGCGTGGGGGGCGGGACACCCCACACCGCGGAAGAGGAGGCGGAGGGCGCCACGGCAGCGGGGACGCCTGGCGCCGTGGAGGCGGCTGGCGAGGACGGCCGAAGGCAAGGCGAGGTTCTCAACGCACTGCAGGCGGTGGCGGTGGCGGCGGGCATCCCGCCGGAACGCGCCGCCCAGGTGGCGGCGGCGTGGGCCACGGACGCGGCTGCGGGGAGAGCGCGGCAGCGACGGAGGCCGCGCAGCTGCATGTCCGTCATCTTCCCGGAGCTGATGCAGGCGTTCCCGCGCCTGCACGCGGATTTCTGCCAGCTGGCGGCGCGCATGCTGCAGGCGGTCGGCGTGCGGATCGCGCGGGCCCCGGCGGGCGCGGTGCCCTCCGTTCTCGCGTGGTTCTCCCAGCTGTGCGCGCACCCGCCCGCGCTGCAGCCGCGGAAGGCGCGCGCGCAGGCGGGCGCGGTGTTGCCGGGGGCGCGGCGGGCGTACGGCGCGATGGTGCTCCACGTGCTGCAGAGCATCCTGAGCGCCCACCTGGCGGCGGTGCTACCCGAGGCCCCGCGCCTCCTCACTGCGGCCCTCGACCTGTGCCACAACCCGTACGCGGACGCCGGGCTGGTGGAGGCGGTGCTCTCCGGGCTGCAGCCGGTGCTGGCCAGCGCCAGCGTCGAGGCATTCGAGGACCTCTGCTTCGACCAGCTGCAGCACCGCCTGAGCCTGGCAGAAGCCGGCGCCGTGGAGCCCCAGGGCGACTCTGGGCCAGAAGGGGCACCGGGTGGGGACGCGCGCCCGGCCTCCGTGCTGCTGCTCTTTGTGGCTGCCACGCTGGCGCGCCAGTGCTCCCCGCGGCGTCAGCTGCAGCTGCTGCAGAGCATGCCCCCCTGGCTGCAGCACCCCGCGCTCTGGACGGGGCCTGCCGAGGTCGCCACCCGGCTGCGGGCCTTGCAGCTCATCCTCGAGGCGTGCCACGCGCGCGTGATTGCCTTCTGGGGGTGAGTGGTCCGCCCTGTCCTTGCCGCCTGCTCAATACCTCTCACTCCCTTCTGGCCACCCTCGCCTGCTCCCGTGCCGTCTCGCCGGCGCGATGGTGCACAGTTCCTCGGCGGGCCCCAGTCCAGCTGGGAACCTTGTTTTCTGCCATCGTGGCGTTTGTCGGCTTCCCGCTGCGGCTCCCAGTACAGGAACTCTGCTGGCCGCGTGCGCTGCAGCTAGGTTTCCCCTTTCAGCTTGATCTGAGCGCCGCGAGGCGCACTTTTCACGGAGGCCCTGCAGTGCCGCGTTGGATGGATTCGCAACGACGGCTGGTATTTTGGGCCATTTTGCGTGTGTGGTATCTAGGCATGTCCCCACCCTGGTTCCTCACGATTTTCTGTTCCACTGGTGGTGGGCTAGTTGCGGGGTGCTTGACGCTGTTAGGTGTTGTGTGAATACAGGCTGAGGACTATGCTGGTCGGGGAGGGGGGTTGCTGCAGGGTTGAGACGGGTGATACAGAGGAGGTGGACGGGAGCAAGGAGGGTGGGAGCAAGGAGGGTGGTGGAGGCGATGCGCCAGGGAGCAAGGAGGGTGGTGGAGGCGATGCGCCAGGGAGCAAGGAGGGTGGTGGAGGCGATGCGCCAGGGAGCAAGGAGCAGCGAGGCGCATCTGACGAAGAGCTCAAGCCAGAGTACCGCAGGGCGCTCGTGAAGGTGCGGCGCGCTCCAGATGCATGCCACGTGGCCGAGCCGTGGTGCGGGGGGAGGGGGGGCGAGAGCTTCTTGTAACAGCTTTTCCCTTGGAGGACCGTACGTGTGCAGAAGCTAGTCTCTTGTTCGGATGGTTGGGCCCATACAAATGAGTCTGTCTTAGCTTTGAGATGGGAGGGATGGGAGTACGTCTCTCCGCCCTGAAACGTGCAAAAGGCATGGATGCTGGATGCTGCTGCCGGCAGGTTTGTGGGGCCGGTTTCCTTCAGTCCAGAAAGCACCTCCGGTTGGAAGGGGGAGGGTGGTTGGGGGCACGAAGGCAGGTTGTAGGGATGCTCGGTACGTGCCTGATGGGGTTATGGTATGGGAGGTTATGGGAGGGCGGTTTGGGTGCACGGCGGCAGGTTGTGCGCATGCTCAGCGCGTGCCTGGAGGCGGCCTGGTGCGGCCACCCTGACCTGTGCGCGCAGCTGGCCACCATCGGGGCCAAGTGCTTGGTGCGAATGGGCAGCAGTGGGGAGGAGCAAGAGGGGCTCGAGTCCGGTGCCGCAGGCCATGTGCTGCCAGCACTGGAGATGGCCACGACGCTGCAGACCTCGCGGTGCTGGAGGGCCGCGCTGCCAATGCTGCAGGAGGGGCTGACGATGCTCCCAGCAGCTCACCGCTGCGCGCAGGTGGCCTCCCTTCTGTCGTCCCGCCTCTCCCGAGAGCATCCCCTCCCCATGTGCCCTGCTCCCCCCCCTGCCGTGCGGTGCTCATGCAAGTGGCATCCCCTCCCCATGCACCCTGCTTCCCCCTGCCGTGCGGTGCTCATGCAAGTGGCATCCCCTCCCCATGCGCCCTGCCCCCCTGCCGTGCGGTGCTCATGCAAGTGGCATCCCCTCCCCATGCGCCCTGCTTCCCCCTGCCGTGTGGTGCTCATGCAAGTGGCATCCCTCCCCATGCGCCCTGCTTCCCCCTGCCGTGTGGTGCTCATGCAAGTGGCATCCTCCCCATGCGCCCTGCTTCCCCCCCTGCCGTGCGGTGCTCATGCAAGTGGCATCCCCTCCCCATGCGCCCTGCTTCCCCCCCTGCCGTTTGGTGCTCATGCAAGTGGCATCCGTTCCAGGTGTTGCCCTGCGTCAAGGCCGCCCCATGCACCCCGAATATTGGTCGCCAACTGGGTTCATATCACCCCACGCGCTTGTCGTGGGGGCTGCTCTCCAGAGAGCCCCTGGACCGATTTCTCACCTTTCGGCAAACCCTTGCCCGGCAGACCCTCAGCCCCTTGCCCGGCAGACCCTCAGCCGCTTGCCCGGCAGACCCTCAGCCCCTTGCCCGGCAGACCCTCAGCCCCTTGCCCGGCAGACCCTCAGCCGCTTGCCCGGCAGACCCTCAGCCGCTTGCCCGGCAGACCCTCAGCCGCTGAGAGTGGAGTCGGTGGAGCGCTGCAGGTGCACGCGGCAGCAGAGCAGGCGCTGGTGCAGCGCGCCACGAGCGCGCCCAGGGAGGCTTGGCGCGAGCAGGCGGTGGGCTTGCTGCAAGGGGCTCTGGAAGGGCCTGGGCCGGGCGTCTCTGCGGTTGCAGCAGCGCCCCTGTTGAGTCTCCCGGGGCGCCTGGTGGCGCACGACGAGCCGGAGATGCGAGGCGCCGCGCTGCGGGTGCTGTGCCGCACGGTGCGCGGCTGGGGGGCGCAGGAGGCCGGGGTGCCCGGGGAGGCGGAGGGGGCCCTGGGCCTGCCCGCGGGGGCACCAAATCCCATACCATCCTCTCGCGGCGCCGGCACTGGGGAGGCCGGGGCGGCGCTGCGCGCGCTCTGCAACGCCGCCTGGCGGCCGGCTTTGGCAGCGGCAGCGCGGGACCCCTTCCCTGCGATCCGGGCGCAGGCCGTCGAGGCACTGCTGGCATGCGCAGACCTGGTGGACGCGGAGCAGCTCGAAATCCTCGTCGCCGGCATCCCCGCAGTGTGCCCTGCCCTTGCACCAGCGTCTGGGGCGGGGGTTGCGCCAGGTTGGTGTCCCCCAACCCCCTCAAACCCTCGTTCCCTCCACAGCATACGGCGCAGCGCACTGGTTCCCGGTCGCAGGGGGCCTGCTGGCTTCCTCAAACCCTCGTTCCACAGCATACGCCAAGCGTGAAATATTTGTCCCTGGGCCCAGGGGGCTCTGCTGGCTTCAACCCTCGTCTCTCCACAGCATACGGGGCAGCGCACTGGTTCCCGGTCGCAGGGGGCCTGGCTACCTCAAACCCCTGCCTCCACAGCACGCGCAGTTATTCCCTGTCACGCAGGGGGCTCATACTTCCTAAACCCTCGTTCCCCACAGCATACGTTTTTGAAGCAAGATTGGTTCCCCTGTGGTCAGGGCTCGGTTACTTCTCAAACCTCGTCTCCACAGTATACGGCGCAGCGCATTGGTTCCCGGGTCGCAGGGGGGCTCGAAGGGCTCCCTGCAAACCCCTGTTCTCCACAGCATATCACAAGACAAGACTGTTCCTGGCTCTAGGGGCCTGCTGGCTTCCTCAAACCCTCGTTCCCTCCACAGCATACGGCACAGCGCACTGGTTCCCGGTCGCAGGGGGCCTGCTGGCTTCCTCAAGCTCCCCCGCAGGGGCGTGCGCCCGTTCCGTGATTCATCGCCCTTCAGGAACGGGGCTGACGTGGCAGCGCGGGTCGTTGGCGGCCGCAGGCGTCGGATCGGATGGGGCGACGGTCGGCAGTCAGCTGTTGTTGGTGAGCAAGGTGCTGCTGCTGCTGCCTCCGGGCGGGGCGGCCTCGCTGCCGGCGGTGGTGTGGGGCCGCTTGAGCGCCCTGGGCAACCCGAAGCCCTCCCCCTCTCTCATCCAGACCGGCGCTCAGCAGGCGGCGCTGGCAGCGGCGGTGTTGGGGCTGCGGGGGGGCGGAGCAGGGGCGCCGGAGCGCCGCGTCACGGTGGAGGCGGCGGTGCAGGAGCTTGAGGCAGAGAGCGCGACGGCAGCGGCAGGAAGCGGTGGTGGTGCGGACGCGGCTAACGCGGAGGAGGCGCAGCCGGGAGACGGTGGGGAGCTTCATGCCTCGGTCATGCGCGTCGTGGCCCGGGCGCGAGAGGCGTACGAGCAGGAGCAGAGCTTGCAGGCTGAAGTAAGCTACCAGCAGCAGCAGCAGCAGGAGCTGGAGTTGCAGCTCGAACTCGCACGCCGGGAGCTGGCACAGTCCCAGGTGCCCCAGCACCCCTCCTCCTAGCAGTGCAGTCGACAACGGGTGAAGACGTCCACCACCAGCCGCCACTGCTGTCGCTCAGCGCTGCCAGCAGAGAGACCGGGTGAAACGTCCACCACCGGCCGCCACTGCTGTCGCTCAGCGCTGCCAGCAGAGAGACTGGGTGAAACGTCCGCCACCGGCCGCCACTGCTGTCGCTCAGCGCTGCCAGCAGAGAGACCGGGTGAAACGTCCACCACCGGCCGCCACTGCTGTCGCTCAGCGCTGCCAGCAGAGAGACCAGGTGTATCAGCTGGGCACGGCAGGGAGGACGGGCGTGCCGGGGTGGAGTCACTGGAGGGCATCATGCGGATGGCAGGTGGGCCCCTGTGTGGACGTGGCGCTGCCGCGTGGCGCTGTGGATGCCGACGTGGCGTCGGATATCACGACGAAGCCGAAGGAGGCGCGCATGCAAGAGCTTCAGGCGGAGCTGCGGGAGGTGGAGCGCGCGCGTCTGGCGGCGGAGGTGGCTCGGCGGTACGAGAAGCGGCGGGCGGCTGAGCGGTGCCGCGCGGACGCCCGGCAAGCGGCGGAGGAGCGGGAGCAGACTCTGCTGGCAGAGCTGGAAGCGGAGAAGGCCGCCGAGGCCGAGGCCGCCATCGTGCGCGCACGGGTGCAACTCGACCCCCCTTCCCCTTCCTCTCCTGTGGGTGCATGGTACCCCCCCTCGACCTCGGTGTGCGCCCTGCGGAAGAGGGTCGTGAGCTCCATGCGCTGGAGACCTTTCAAAATGGACGACCGCCCCACATCCGTGTCTGCGTGCTGCCACGGGGGGGGGTGTGGGCACGAGCGTCAGCGCTCGCGCGCCGCAATGACTCTCCAGCCAAGTGCTGCCAAACCGTCCATCACAGAGGGGCTCATGCCGCTGCGTGAGATCGCTGCTGGTGCCAACAAAGAAGTTGGGTTGGTGCTTGATCTGTGACGTCAGCGTTATCGGTGGATGGTCAGGATCTAGAGCGCGAGCGAGCACGCACGCGCCAGCTGCGACACCAGGTTGAATGCCGAGCCCCCTTCCTCGCCTCCCGTTCTTGCCACCCTTTCGTCAAGCAGCAGATGCGGCCATGCCCGGTGATTTGCGACGCGCAGTAACGAGATAAAAATGAGAACATACGGAAGGGCCTGATGCGACTTTACCGTGAGGTGTGTTTTCAATGTAGCACATCGTTCCGTCATCGCTGTCGTACATCGGGTTTGTTACGACCCTCCAAAGCACACCTTTGTCATTGGACTCGGCAGACAACATCCTTCACAGCCAGATACCAATCCTCTGTGAAGTGCTCCTGCAAACTTTGTTGAAATATATTGCCAGTTTCGTCAATCAATTACAGCAAGCTGCTGCATGCCCTCCCATGGAATTCCGGAGGGGCAGAGCAGGAGGGGCAGGTATCCATGGCGCAAGGGGTAGAGATCGTCCACAGGAGTGGGGAGGAGTGGAGGCCTTCCTGGGATGTTCTTTTCACCTGCCATCGTATTGCCAAAGGGCACACTGCATAGCACTTCGTAAAAAAAAGCATTTTGCTCACACGTTTTGGAGTGTGTGTGAGAAATTCTCTTTTTACATTTTTTTTCTAGGCTGATTCGCAGCTTCACATGCTTTCTAGGCGGATGCGCAGCTTCACATGCTTTCTAGGCGGATGCGCAGCTTCTGAGGCAAAATGTTTCGAGTCTTCTGCATTTGGGAAGTGTATGATTGCCAGTGGCGGATGAATAACATGGGTGTTAGGTGGATGGCGTGGGCAGGCGGAGCTGAACAACGAGAAGCGGCTGCAGCGTGACCTCGAGCATCGCGGAGACAGCCTGCAGTCTCAACCCTCTCCGAGGGACGGGGGAGGCGGCGGAAGCGGCCCGGCAGCAGGCGCCGGCGCCCCGCGCCTCATGCGACGTGACTACCAGCCGGCGCCGCGGCGTAATGTGGAGGCGGAGGCCGGCGCTGATGTTGAGGAGCGCGAGACCTCGGCCTCGGCCGCCAGCAGCACCAGTGCTGGTGAGCCCGTGCCTGTGAACCCCAGCTGGCGGGCGCCACCGCCCGACGGAACGAGTGGGATCGCGGGAGGCTGAGAGCTCGGAACTGGGGGCTGAGTCATGTGCATGGTGTATCATGTGTAGGGCGTGCCGCCGCGCTCTGGGGTGCTATGGGGTGCGCTCAAGGCCCGGAAGGCCAGGCCTCTATCTTGAATACCCAGACGGCATCTCATACCCAAGAATTTAGGTTCAGGAACAGACGAGGGGGGGGAGGAGGGACTGGGCGTGACCTAGGGGGAGGAGCTGTCGCTGGCTCTGCTGCACTTGGCGCCCAGCCTGGCGGTGCTGCCGGCACCGGCAGCACCGGCGCCGGCAGTGCGAGTGGTGGCAGCACTGCTGCAGTGTCCCGCAAATCGTCCCGCACGCAGGTTTGGCCCATTTGCCACTCCCCCGCCGCATGCCCCCCGCATGTGCGAAAGCCAGACAGCGCCACAGGTGGTTCGACTGGCTGGAGAAATGTGGTGGTGAGGAGCGGTTGGGCAGCGCGAGCCATCCGGGTTTCGCTGACGTGTTCCTTGCTCGTCACTGCATTTGAGGTGGAGCCCAATGACGGGCGCGAGCACAGGGCACTGCGATGCAAGTGGCTTGGGAGGTGGGAGGCTGGCGCAGGTGGCTGGCCGGGAGCGCCGGAGCGAGCGTGAGGCTGGAGCAGGTGGCCGGGTTGCCCGAGATAAGAATCCGCAGCAGTGGGAGCGTAAGCAAGTCCCCTCCGGAGGCGGCGGCGCGGCGCCAGCGCAGCAGCAGCAGGCCCCGCAGTAGAGCAGACAGGAGCCTTTTGCTGGCGTCACGCTAGCCCGATTGCCGGCCCCAGGTCGAATAGACCGGAGCTGCCGGCTCTGGAGCTGCGGTCCGTGAAGACCCGAGCGCTTGTCCTGGGAGCAGCACAGGAATGCCGGCAGGAATGCCAGGCTTCACTGCAAGTCATGGAGTGATGGTGAAATCCGCCCCAAGACGACCGGGTTTCGAAATCGGTCATGGCTAGCACTGCAGAGTGCTGCCACAGCTTTGGGCATATCCCCGCCGTCAGCAGATGATGGGCGACGGCATCTGCAATCTGAATCGACGGGTTGCAAAATTCACAAACCAAAAGATACATAGTGGGACGGGGGGAGGGAGGGAGGGAGGGAGGGAGCAAGGAGTGGGGAGAGGCCCAATGGGAATACGGAGAGAAGTGAAAGGACAGGGACATGCAGCGGTGTGCATTATTCCTGTTCCAGCAATAATTCAAGCGCACGGTGGATCCTGGAAGACAACCTGCCAGCATGCGCAGTGGCCATTGGATCCCCGAAGACAACCTGCGAGCATGCGCAGTGGCCATTGGATCGAAGGTACGTCGGCCTAGCCAGGAAGGCTGCCATCGCCTGGTACAACCTGCGTGGCAGGATATTGTGACTGCGCGGTTGTTTGAATGCCAGGTGTGTTGCATGTGCGCCAGCAAGTGACGCCATCGTTGATGACAGCGCAAGCGGGCTTCCCAAAGTGGCCTTGCCTTGCGTCACCTGCGGACCCTGGAATGCGTGGCATGGAGTGGATATGGCATGATGACGCGGGCCCTTGAAGGCGTGGCATGGAGCGGACTGCCACCGCAACTCCATTCATAATGTGGCCAGCGCATGGCGCTGCGAAGCCAAATCGGAAAACCCTTGTTGTCCACCTCCGTCAGTGCGAGTCCAGGCACGGCTCAGAATTCTCGGCGCGGCTCAGAAGTCCAGGCACGGGCACGGCTCAGTAGCCCCGGCACGTCGGGGTCATGTGGTGTGTTCTCTGCTGCGGCTCTGCTGCGTGGACTCTGCATGGGGATTTACCCCGAAGCAAGCGTGCAGCCACAAGCAGGCGTGTGCACCGCGACGAGTTCTCGCACTAAAAAGAGGCCTTGTGCAACGCGGTGAATTATTGCGCTGTTCGTGCACTGACATTGGTGTCATATAATCCATCCTTTCATTAAACATGGCTGCGCTGATTCTGCGTGTCACATTTAAGAAGCATCTGAGACGGATTGTGCGTGTGCACAGGAGATGATGTGCCTGATAGGTCAGGGAGGCAAAGTGAGGATGCCAAGGTGGAGAGCTGGATTGCTGGCTAGCTCAAGCAAGCTACAAACGCATGCCCTCGGTATGGCAGAGCCGCGGTGCAGCAGAGATTCCTTGAAGAATTTTCCCTCCCGAGCCTTCAGGACACCTATGCAAGCGAGCAGTACCAAATGCTAAATGCACCCTTCACGTGGCACGCAAGACTGAGCCCCTACCTTCTGGGGGCTAGGTTCCAAGTATATGTATCAGCATTTAGACATCACTAGCAACTTAAGATTTTACATTTCCGCCGGTAAAAATGTTATAGTTCTAATTCCAAGAAAAAAGTAAGCAAACCATGCAATGTTTCTGCAATACAATTTGCAGAAGTCGAGGCTCCTTGAGGAGCAGCGGTGGAGCGCCAGGTTCACCTCAATTCACATTCCAAGCTCTGATCGGTGCCGCAGCCGACGAGTGTATTTCAAAATAAAGAATGGTTTTATCTTATATGTTGGTGAATGCCAGGTTGTTAAGATCCACACCTAGCTTAACAGTTGCAGCACTGTTCTTTGATATCGATCCTATTTGGATTCTTTGAACTGACATTTGTGCAAACATATAATTCATCAACTCGTTGATAGTGATGTTGGATTCCTGGTGACATCGCAAATTGTATGTACTACTTTCGGATGCGGTTTCACAATTGTTGCATGTATATCGATGTCGATATGCTTTTATTCATTCCCAGCATGCATAATTGTTTGGGATGTAACATGGGCCTGTTATATGGCGGACATCAAGTGGAACCGAGGGCAGCTTAATGATGCGCAGCACCGGAGTTTGTTGGAAAGCAGCAAATACGATTTGCTTCATCGCCTGGGCCATACGAGTGCCGGGGTGACCCCGCAACGATCCTCCAATAGTATAATGACTGAAGATGCCTATGCATGCGAGCCGATATATTTGTTCCTGGAAGTCAAACGTATATCAGAAAATGTATAACTTGTGCAAAGTGCCGACACGTTCGATGTATTGGGCGAGAAGCTTTGTAGCAAGGTCTGAACAGCGAACACACTGGAAAGCAGTTGTTTGCGACGGGTGCATAAACAGATGACGAAGAACGCCATGCGTTTTCCATGCTGATTTCTTCGAGGAGCTTGGTATATCATTGGGTGGTGTGGACTGTAAACTTGAGCTCGACATCGTCCGTCAGGCTAACCCGCCGGGTTGATAACGAAGGTGTTCGAACTTTGGACGATTTGTATAATGCGGTAGTATGCAGATTCGCCGGTTTGAGAGGCTGCTCAGTCGGTTGTGGTAGAAAGCGATGTGGGCATGGACTCCTGACAGGGCCGTGATCGGAGGGATCGGATATGCGTCGATGCATCCCTCGATTGCGAAGTACGCAAACACGCGAAAGGGCATCGAATGTGAAGAGATAAAGAGAGTGCGAAGATCGGGCATGACTGCTGATATATTCGATTTGTGTCGTATGCAGGATACCAGCAGTCATAACCATCAAACCGTCGACTGTGCGTGGTTGTATTCGACTGTGGGAAGATATACTGGCGGAAAGGATCGTTGGCAACCTATAAAAACGCGATTAAGACGCGGAGGACGTATAAAGGTGCCGTGTTCTCACCAGCAGTTAGATTTGATCACGGAATCGGGCAAAAAAACAAAAGGTGTGATTGTGGCATAAGGCCGAATATATACAATGTGCAGCCATACTTATTTAAAAGAGCAGTGTGTGTGCAATGCGCCCAGGCGAGTGCAAGTTGGTCATTTATGTGGAATATTCAGATCTGGGAATAACTCGCGCAGCAACTTAAATGGGCACCCCGCCTCAGTACTTTTGGACTCCTGTATTTTGGGAGTTGATGGTCCAGGCAGTGTGGCTAAAGGGCCCATATGTGGACATGTCCTTAAATGGGTCGGGCACATTTAAGGACACTTTGACACGTTTAGGGACACGTTCCTAAAGGTGTCCCCACTGTCCTTAAAAGTGCCCCCACTGTCACTAAATGTACCCCGATCGTTCCAAAACACGATTCACCTGTCCCACGTGGGCATATCATCTATACGTATCATTGAGTTCAACAGAAAATCGAAATTCATCTGGGATTGAACGTGAAAAGCGGATACATGCAAAGGCGGCGCGATCTTCGACATATCTGTGTTTCCAATGCGTTTTTAAATGCTGTTCGACAATTGGAAAAAATAGTGACGGAAAATATATGAAATTTCGAAATTTACAATTATAGGAAATTTTCGTAGGGAGAGAGCGGGGGCGGAGGCTGGAGTGGGACCGCAGGGGGGAGGGGGGGCTTCTTGGTACTTAGGTTTCAAAGAATATCTCGACGCGACATTCCAAACTCCTTACAGGTTCGAATACTTTGGCAAAATCTACTTGAAAAGAATGTATGCACATATTAGCAACCCACGCATTCCATCGAAATTCAAAATTACCATGGATTCAAGAAGCTCACATTTCAAGAGGACGAGTGCAGAATCTTCTTACTCTTCATTTTCCCTTTAGCAACGACCCAAAGTAACATCGCGGATTCGCTAGGACCATTCTTCAATCAGCCCTCCTTTCATGGTTAAATTTTGAGAACTGCTTTGGTTGACAAGAAGTGCTTTCAGGGCAGTCTGGACCTCTCTGTGTTGCAAGTGGACTGGATGCCCACACATCCACTGTGCTATGTCATCAGGTGATCCCGGATTGTTACAACAGCTGCCATAGCACCGGATCTTGTGAAGACCTGAATTCATCACAATAAACGTCCCTCCCGCCCACTGGTCAGCAACCTGGAGGAAGCGGCGCACCTCATGTCATCATCTAATTAGCCATTGGCATTCAGCCGCAGTCTGATTTAATGTTTGGATGCCAATCTATGGTTGTTTGGCACATGCACATGGATATTGGGATTGAAGCAATAGAACACGGCGCGGGAAAGGGCGGTAGGCAGATGGTTAGCATGGCTATTCATGCAGTTAAGTGCGTGATCTAGAGGAACTTTCAACTCATTGGTTTTCGCAGCCTTCCTGCTCTCCTCACAGAGCATTGTGTCCTCAGACGCGCACACCTAACTGCTGCAAGTTTCCCGTTTCACCGCTCCAAGAATCGCTACAAAGCTCCTTTTAAAAGCTTTGCCTCACACATGCCCCGGAAAGCAGCTCTGGGTTTCAACTTGGGACTCTAAGCAGCTAAACCTGGCATTTGAGTGGATGTTCGGAATTTGAAGGCAAAAACCCAGGGGTCAGCACGGGTGGCTAACGACTAAGGCGTGTCGACTTTCGTTTCATGTGTGTACAGAGTTGATGTTGGATGATGTACAATGCCCTGAGGCCCCTCACCTTGTGGAGAGTCCCCCCCCGGCAGCCCTGCCGCCAGAAGATGCAGGATGGTGCGCACTCCGGTCTCGTGGAATACTTCTCGCTTAATAAATGGCGCCAGCACCGTGTCGAAGACGCTCTTGCATCCCGAGCCGGCTGGGCAGCTGGCGTTCGTGGTGAACGCGGCCCGCGGGAAGTAGAATCCATCGGACCATCCAGCGCACGCCCTCCCTTCCCGATCTGCGAGCACATTTACGGGCGGGCCAGGCCACGTGGTGAGACTCGTCGCGCAAACCGAAAGAAGCCGGGAGAAGAGCCCAAAGAACGAAATGCTTGTGCAGGTGCGAGGGCACCGAACTCGACGTCGCACTCTGCTGCATCTTGCGAGCGGACCTGTGGAGCTCTGCGACCATGCAGCGGGTTGCTACAAGGCGGGCATACGCCATCATGCACACGTGACCGAGCCCAATCTCGGTGCTGACTGAACCCCGAGGCATACGCCGCTGACTCGACCCGGTCAGATGTCCCCACCGTACGTTAATGCCTGCCCTCACAAAGAGGGGTCACATTTACACAGCCGAGCACATGCCCGGCTATCGCAAAGCCAACCTCAAAGCACTCTGAATCTTGACCATCCTGTCCGACCGCACCGCACGCTCAGCGAGGCACTCTACGCTTGAGCGAGCGCGTCTGTGCCAAGCGAGGCTTCCGGGGCTCTCCACAGAGCGTCGGCTGCGCCTCATGCCACGCGGCGGCTGCGCCTCATGCCACGTGGCGGCTGTGGCTCATGCCACGTGGTGGCTGTGGCTCGCAAAGTGCGCCCACACATCATGCCCCAGCAACTTCCCTTCCCGCAAAAAGCTAGAGACCCACCTACTAATGTCTCCTGTGGCTATACGGGTGGGGTCCCGGGCATTTGAGCAAGGTGCAGCTGTTGTCGTTTTGCCGGTCAGCTCCTGCACGAAGCAGGGGAGCTGGGCGCGTTGTGTCTCTCTCGCACGCATGCCCCTCGGGGATCGTTGCAGTCGGGGCCAAACGAGAGGATGAGTCGAGGCACACGGCATGGGCTGTGTGTAATCATATCGTGTACGAGCATCCGCCTATGGCGCCACGTGGCCTGTGCGCTCCCCTCAAGTGCAGAGGCACAGCACATGTTGGGTTCTACTGAGCAGAACGCATCACGAGCAAGCGGCCCCACTGGTTGGGCACTCACTCAAGATCTTCGGAGGGGCCCAAGACCATTCGGAGATTGTCCCCCAGGAAGGCAAGGCGCAGCTCCCCGAGTCCCGGGGACCTTCGAAGGCAAAAGCGGAGCGAGAGGCAAGAGCAGCGACCACATTTGTATGGCACCGGAGAGATATCGATCCCCGCTGGCTCCCGTCTGTGGACCGCTGCAATTAACGTTTATCTCCCCAGGGCGAGGAGAGGGGCTAACTATCGGAACAGGAGAGGGCAATGTAACACGTGAAAGGACTGTTGGACAGGTGCAGGAGGATGGGGGTTGGGGTGGATCAGCTGGATTGGTGGGTTTTCTTGCGTGCCCGCTGTTTGGAGTGGGGTCTATGGGAGGCGCGAGGTGGTTGGAGGAGTGGCGGCATACCCCAGGCTCTGGCGAGGTGTGGTGGCGGAGGGGGGTGCACAGAGTGTTGGGCTCCCGAGATGCAAGCACTGCTCTGCCACGTGGAGAGGTCCGTACCTTCCGGCGATGCGCGGGGGCAGCCAGCTCCGATCCCATGCGCGCACACCTCATTCGCTGCCTCATGCGCCTCATTCACCTGTGCTCACCATGCCCGCCCAATCAAGTGTCCCACCTGCATGTGGCAATTGGCCAATCACGTGTCCCGCCTGCATGTGGCAATCCCGCTGCGCATTTGCGCCCGTCCCTCGAGCGCAAGCATGTCATGCACTCAAGTTCGCTCCAGCCGGGGGAGAAGTCTCCGCGAGCTATGTTCACAGGCGGATGACCGGTGGGAAGCCGTGGCGTACCCTATCCCAAAACCAGGTGATGCCCTCCCACGCATCTGGAAGTCTTAGGACGTTCAAGGGGCGTTTGAAGTCGATGCAGTCTGGTACATCGTACTGTCCAAGCTCCCAAAACCTTTTGTACAGGGGAATGTCTCGGCTAGTGACGGGCGTGAGGAACCCCTCAAAAACCCAGGGGATGTCCAAATTCAGATTCTGGAGCTTCCACGGGTGAAGCCAGAAGTCCATGTGGATGTACAGCACGCCACGTGCCTGCAAGGTCCTCACAGGCAGCCAGCAGCCCGCAGCCCAAGCGTGAGGCATGCGACACCTCACCACCGGCCGCGGACCTGTGCCAACTCGCGCGCCACCCATCATGGGGTGGACAGCCTGCACGCCACCCATGTCAGCAGCACGTTGCGCTGTGCAATCGTCTCGTCCATTCACGGGTTGGGGAGAGGGGAGACCTCGCTGCCGGGCTGCAGGCCGTGCTTCTTCATAACGTCCCCGGCACACTCATAGGTGCGCCAGCGGTGTGTGAACCCCTTTACCCCAGCTTGCATCCTTGTAGCGAATTTACTCGAGCCTTGGCCGTGCAGGTTCTCCCACCCGGGGCAGTTCACAAAGTCGTGCCCGGCAAACCGATGATCATTGCGCAGGCGCTGCAACGGCTCCTCGTTGTTCTCAGCCAGCATGAACACCAGCTGGCGAACGCCCCTCGTCCCCTCCCCCCACACACACAACACCTCCACACATCTGCGGATGCATGGGCTATGACCACCGGATCAAGAACTTCCATGGACCCCCATCGTCCGCTGTCGCCTCTCTCCACAAGCGGGCATCGCCACCGTCGATTTCAGAAGCTCTCCTCAAGCCTCACATTGGCCAACACGGATGCTGATGGGATATCGCGGGTCTTGGGTTGCGCACTTTGAGAGCGCCATGATGCGCAAGTCTACTCGTGCAGCCAGCGGTCTGCGTGCCCGCTTGTCGGGCGGTCATGCAGAACTTCGGACTGATCCAACGTCCCAGAAGTGCGATGCCGACTGATCCAACGTCCCAGAAGTGTGATGCTGACTGATCCCGTGGACGCACCTTGAGAAAGTATGGCTTATAGGCCATCAGCAGCAGACATCTCTCTACCAAAGTGCCATACCCACCTATGACACCTGCTCCGCATGCCCGCAACCCCGCGCCATTTGACAAGCCTCACATGACCGACCTCAGCTTCCTTCGTGCATTTGGATCCACCATTTCACCATCGCAAACACCACCGCCGCCGGCCAGAGGACACAGCGCTCTCACTCTGCATATCAAACACATCACACCATGTGCTACCAGGAAACACGACGAGGTCAGCAGATCAGGCGTCGAGGAATAGCGGCACTCCTCCAAGGGAAGGTCCTCCTAGCAGAGAGTGGGCGCAGTGGAGCGGGCAGCAGGGGAGGAGGGGCGCCCCGGCCACCTGCAGGATGCGCGAAGCTGAGCACCAGGATGATCGGAAGGCGGGTATATTCTGGGCAGTCTGTGCAGGGAGGAGGCGCTCCAGGCACATGGGGAGGTGGGGGAGACTTGGGGGCAGGTGGTGGAATGAGCGGTGACGGAGGTGGTAAGGGGACCGGGACGGCTGGGGGTGGACGGTTTGCGCTGAACTCGTCGTAGCGCAGCAGGGCGAGCCATAAGAACTCCATGGCGTAGGCATTGATCTGCACCGCGGCCGGCCGCCGCAGGGCACCCCGGCAGCCCACAAGAAGAGGGTCAGTGGGCGTCCCCAGCGCCACCGCTGGGGATTAGGCAAACCCTCTTGGGATGTTGCGGGGAGCGCCTGCTGCGACGGGGCACTCTCGGGTGGCAAAGAAGCCATTGGACCGTGCTTGCGTGTCGATTACATGCATTGATGACATGCATTGATGACATGCATTGATGACATACATTGATGACATGCATTGATGACATGCACTGATAACATACATTGATGACATGCATTGATGACATGCATTGATGACATACATTGATGACATGCATTGATGACATGCATTGATGACATGCATTGATGACATACATTGATGACATGCATTGATGACATGCATTGATGACATACATTGATGACATGCATTGATGACATGCATTGGTGACATAATTTGATGACATGCATTGATGACATGCATTGATGACATACATTGATGGCATGCATTGATGACATGCATTGATGACACGCATTGATGACATGCATTGATGACATGCATTGATGACATGCATTGATGACATGCACTGATGACATGCCCGGGGAAGCGACCAGCAGCGGGGCTTGCATTCACGTCGTAGGTCTCTGCTCCGCAGAATTAACTCCACGAAGCTGATATATACAATGGTCAGCGTGACAATGGTTTCAGCGTCTTCAGCGCAAGCGCGATGACAATGGTTTCAGCGTCTTCAGCGCAAGCGCGATGACAATGGTTTCAGCGTCTTCAGCGCAAGCGCGATGACAATGGTTCCAGCGTCTTCAGCGCAAGCGCGATGACAATGGTTTCAGCGTCTTCAGCGCAAGCGCGATGACAATGGTTTCAGCGTCTTCAGCGCAAGCGCGATGACAATGGTTTCAGCGTCTTCAGCGCAAGCGATGACAATGGTTGGTTCCAGCGTCTTCAGCGCAAGCGCGATGACAATGGTTTCAGCGTCTTCAGCGCAAGCGCGATGACAATGGTTTCAGCGTCTTCAGCGCAAGCGCGATGACAATGGTTTCAGCGTCTTCAGCGCAAGCGCGATGACAATGGTTTCAGCGTCTTCAGCGCAAGCGCGATGACAATGGTTCCAGCGTCTTCAGCGCAAAGCGATGACAATGGTTTCAGCGTCTTCAGCGCAGCGATGACAATGGTTTCAGCGTCTTCAGCGCAAGCGATGACAACAGAGGCAGACACTGCAAGTGGAACTCGGCTGGAGCTGAGGAATCGGCACTGCCCAGAAAGCGGTGAGTGACCATGTGTGACTCGCATTCGCGGAATGGGGAAAGCGTTCGGTGCACTCCCCCCCGTCCCGTGAAGGTTGGCTCCCCCGACCTTCGGCTCGGCAGCCACCCAATCGTATAATTTCTGGTAGAATTCCCTGCAGCAACCGCCCCCCAAAACACACTATTGCTCCCTGTCGACTAGCCCCCCCCTCTTTGTTTCAGCCAGGCCACTGCGAATCGTCACACAAGGAATCACCCACCAGGCTCGGCCCGGGTGAACTGCAAGCAGACAGGGTGTCATCGCTCGGGCAAGACTGGGAAAACGGCGCCACTTGGAGAGTGGCGTGGCAGAACAGGGTCAGGTGGGCAGGGCAGAGTGAAGGCTGGGTCGGGGGGGGGTGATCTGGCCCCCGAAACCAGCAGATACCAAGGGGACTCGATATGTGTCCGCATGGCCGCTGAGAATGGGGAAGGCCACAGTGCGCCGGGGACGTGTCGGATCAGTGCGGCAGGTGAGAATGGGCGGCTAGAGATGCAACAAGGTGTGAGGGATACGGGCGCACTTGGAGCGGCTCAAGAGGCGGGCCCGCGAAACTGCAAATGAGTTCTTGAAGTTGATGGGTATCGTCTCTGGGCAAGGCTCGTCGGCGCCAAAGGGCAGCTCCTCCCACAGCACGCACAAGGGCCCTTTCCTCTTGGCTTCCTGTGACACGCCGTGCTGCAGGTCCCACGTACGGCACGGGGCAGTCAGCTTCAACGCACTGCTGGGCACCCACGACTGCCGCACAGCGCGAGCCGGAAACGGGCGAGCCCACGGATGGCACCTCCTAGGGGGTGGAAGGGATGGATACGGCGGAGGGCAATGCCTCCCGGCACTATCAGTACCACGTATGCTTGTGATGGCGATGCTGATTCCTATATCAGCATAGCGGATGGCCCACGCAACCTCAGCTAATCAGCTGAGATGAGAATCAAACGCACGGCATGGTGCAAAGGATAGCCCAGCTTTGCTTCTTCGCTCGCGGCACGCCCTGATCGAGGGCACTGCATGGCTTGCTCTGCTTCCTCGGCGACCTCACCGTCACATGCAACCCTGTGGCGCGCGCTTCGTGCCGGTCACTCAGCCGGGCTCTGGCACATCAGAGTGGGCGCCTTTACCGCCTCGATGCACCTCGGCAGGGACTGCACTGGCTTCTAAGGTGGCCCGCGCAAACGCTCGCAGGTTGGGTGTTGTTTTTTTCATCTCGCAGGCAGAGACCTGGCGCCCAGCCCTTGACGGACGCCGGACTGACGGATGCTGGAGCCCACATCGCAGCGGAATCTCTCCGCCGCGCGCTCCCTCACTGCGGCTACGATGCACCTTCTACCATGCTTCCACTCCGTTTCACCCCGTGTGAACCTCACCGCATCTGCTCGTTCCAGAATCTTGCCTCCCAGCCCGGCCGAAACCTCCTTAAGCCGACGACTGCACCGTACTACGAGGACCCGAGCGCCGTCCACATAGTCTCCTTTCGACCCCCTCAAATACTGTTCGGGCTCCCCGAAATCGCCCCCGTACCTGCTTCCACCCCAACCCAGCCCCGGGCGTGACCCTCTGCACAGATGCGCTCAAGACCATTGCCATTCAAGGTGCCCGAGCCTGGCCGCGCATGTTGCACACACTGAACGGCATGAGATCGGCCAACAAAAGCCAGCCCACCATCATCCCAGTGGATGTGAGAAGCAAATCAAGAGCAGGGCGGGGCCGTGACGAGATACCACAAACTCATACATATTCCCAACCCAGATGCAAAGCAGCATGGAAAGATGATACGATGTGACCGATCATCGCCCAACAATAGTTGATCCCAGGGTTACGGAGTAAGAGGACCCTGCTGGCATGCCCCCCAGTGGCTCACGGTCGATGGATGGGACCCGTTGGTCCATGGTTATGTCATGAATGCAGTCACACCACACAGCATGGACACCCCATGTCTAAAAATGAAAACATGCGGGCACCTAAGTGCTCCCCACACAAATCAAGGGAAAACGCAGAAGGTGAACTTCACCCCCTCTGCCTCTCCTTGCAACAAAGGCAGACGAATCCACCGAGCTCTCCAAGAGGAAGTGCCCGCCAGAATGGCACCACAGGGACAACCGCCTCCCAAACCCCACTTCCATCCGGCGGCCGTCCCCGTTCACAGCGATGCGCCAGTACCTCGCACCAGGGTCAAAGAACACAAGTCCCCCGGCACGTATAATAACCATGAGCACTGGACACGGAGAGGGAGCAAGCGTCAGACGAATCCAAGACAATCCCAAATAGCGAGGCGCAGACGAATCTCCGACGCCCTCAAAGAGGCAGTACCCGGCAGAAGGGTACCACAGGGACAGCCACAATCCATCATCTAAAGCACTCCAGTGGCCGTCCCCGTTAACAACGAGACACACACTGAGCGGCATGGGGCTCGCCGACAAATCCAGCCCGCCATTATCCCAGTGGATGTGAGAAGCATTCAGGAAATTTATAGCTGCACTCAATGGCATGAATGAGTCTACCCGACCTGGGGGACGTTTTCTGCCCGTTTGCAAGGGCCGCACGGGGAATGTTTAATGGGAAGCATCATTCAGGTAAGGGGAAGATAGTCAGGGGAGAGACTGGTGGGAGGGGAGTAGGTGAGTGCTGGAAGAACAGGAGGGAGCAAAGGAGAGTTACCGCACGCACAAGATACCGGTATACAGACTCGTGACACAGTTTGACTGTCGTCAGGACCCTCCTGCCGCCCTTCCTTGTGAAACAACTATGTCACAACGACAATAGGTTACCGAGTTTACAAGTGTGGCACTCGCATAACGCCGACGAAGAGCTAAGCAAAACTCGAGTCTCTAGGCCAATACGTCGCACTGTACCTCACATGAGTCTCTAGGCCAATAAGTCATCATCCCCATGCTGATACCTTGGTGTGGAATCGACTTTGCTCCTAGGAGAACGGCTCAGGAACAGCGGTTGCTTGGGTTGCGGGTGTGGAGAGGGGCATGCTCCGGTCCTCATCCGGGTGTCTATCGACTGGCATCACGCGCGACCTTCGGACAAGTCCATAGGGGTAAGAATGAGAGAGCGAAGTTGGGGCACGCAGGGCTGGCCGTGAGTCATCGCACCATCATCCCTGTGGATGTGAGAAGCCTTCATGAACAGGGTGGGGCCGTGACAAGATACCACCGATGCACACGCATCTCAAACCAAATGCAAAGCAGTATGCATCGATGGATGTATGTGCTAATCACTGCGACGCATGCATTTTGTAAGACTGCGCAATTCTACGCAACCTCTGCATGCTGATTCCTGGGTGGTCTGGAGTGAGCAGACCCTGGTGGCGCCCCCCCGGTGGCTCATAGTACGATGAATGGAACCTGTTGGTCGATGAATGCAAACCAATGGTCTGGCAATGGAGGATGCATCAATCGATGAATGGAACCTGTTGGTCGATGAATGCAAACCAATGATCTGGCAATGGAGGATGCATCAAAGCACAAAGCAGAAGCGGGCTCCGAGGCACTCCCCGCAGAGAGGCTCCCCCTCGTGCAAGGGCATATGCGCAGTGCTCTGCACGTGGAGCTGCAGCAGGCGCGTGCTTCAGGCAGCCGTGGCTCGGGTGGCCTGACCTCGACGCATTTCACTCCACAACGCCCTTCTCTACCCGCGGGAAGAAAATGGGATTACGATCGAACCGGCACTACATGGGGCACTGCGATGTTTGTAGCTCACTTCCGTTGTAGGCTAGCTCCTCGGTGCCACCACCCACCGCTGGCTACTCTCCGTCCCGGATCCGAGGGCTGAGGGGAAAGCTAGGCTCATCTGGACGACACGGAAGGACGCAGCAAGCAGGGTTTCCGGTGCTGCGTTGCGCCAAAGCAGCGCACGCTGCTGCGGACGCTTCTGGTGAAATCCGAGACGGGCGGTGGGCTGCCGGGAGGCGATGATCGAAAGTCTGCCTGACACAGGGTGGGCCAATCGCGCGGCGCGAATCAAGACGCGCTCTGCACATACCAGCAGACTTTGCGCTCTTTCTGGTGAGTGACTGGCGACCCGCGACCGCTGACAGTGCTAGCGATCACCGACTTGGAAGACATTTCTGCCCAGTTGCGTCTGGGCGGGCGGCATCCAGTCGTTCCCGCACACTAGAGCAGTCGGTGGCCCATTGGCGTCTCAATTGCCGAGCTCCGCTTTGTGAGGCTGATAAGCAGCTGTCTGTGGGGATGGTCCAAGACGGTGGAACTACTTCTGAGCTCGACATTGCGGCATCCCCTGACTGCTGGATCGCGTCCTGGTGCGAGGAACGTGAGGAGAAACATCGACTTCGACGCCATAAGCAACGTTCTTTGCCGGGAAGGCAATCGGATGCCGAGATGTAATCGGCGTATTCATGGTTGGTGCCCATCGCCGCTCAGGGTTCGGGCTTCCTGGGGAGTGGGTGCAGACAGGAGCATTGAGAGGCAGCGCCAGGCGGAGCTGACTGCTCGGCATGACTGCGCCATGTCACCCTGACCGACGGGGCACAGCCCAAATATCAATCCGACGGTGCACAGCCCAAATATAAATCCGACGGTGATGGTGCTCTGCGACCGGCTCAACGAAGTGATGACGGTATTCAGCTCGACTCTAGCAGCCGCGGCCTTGCGCATGTCACCAGGCCCGTCGGGGTCACATCCTGGATCGTGCTCCCCGCGGTGCTCCAGGCCGCGCCGGTTGCTGCGCAGGACCCCCCGGGGCTTCACAGGAGAAGGGCCATCCGCCTTGCTGCTGTAGCGCGACGTATCCTTGGTGGCTCTGGCCTGGACCACCCGGCCTGCCTTCAGTCTGCGGGCAGCGCGTCTGGCTCTGGCCTGGACCACCCGGCCTGCCGTCAGTCTGCGGGCAGCGCGTCTGGCTGTGGCCTGGACCACCCGGCCTGCCGTCAGTCTGCGGGCAGCACATCTGGCTCTGACCTGAACCACCCGGCCTGCCGTCGATATGGACTCGGGCTCGGAACTTGACCAGTGCAACGTTGGGATGGGCGCTGCCGGTGCCGGCGAGGAGAAGTGCCGGGTGTCCCAGGCATTCAGAGGCTGTCGAGATGCTGCAGCGCACGACGAGCCTGCCGGTGCCGGCGAGGAGAAGTGCCGGGTGTCCCAGGCATTCAGAGGCTGTCGAGATGCTGCAGCGCAGGACGAGCCTGCCGGTGCCGTCCAGGAGAAGTGCCGGGTATCTCTGGCATTCAGAGGCTGTCGAGATGCTGCAGCGCACGACGAGCCTGCCGGTGCCGGCGAGGAGAAATGCCAGGTGTCCCAGGCATTCAGAAGCTGTCGAGATGCTGCAGCGCACGACGAGCCTGCCGGTGCCGGCGAGGAGAAGTGCCGGGTGTCCCAGGCATTCAGAGGCTGCCGAGATGCTGCAGCGCACGACGAGCCTGCCGGTGCCGGCGAGGAGAAGTGCCGGGCGTCCCCGGCATTCAGAGGCTGTCGAGATGCTGCAGCGCACGACGAGCCTGCCGGACTGCACAGCGGAGCCTCGGCCCGCGCGCTCTCGACGGCGACGCATCTTCAGAGGCGCCTCGATACGGACGACACCTCCGCATTCAGAGTGGCTCGAGCTCAGCCAGAAATTCACTGGGCAGTGTCCGTGGGGAGATAGACCCCGCGGGTGACACGCTCGCATTGCACCCCAAAGCGTCTCAGCCAATCAGGTCCGCTGCGCAAGCGCTTCACCGCGAAGCTGGAGGAGATCAATGCAGTGGTGCGCTCCGGCACCTGCGGACCCTTCGTCGCCATTGCCGGTGGCCGCTTTTTGTGGGCGGTCACATCAGGGGGGCATGCACTTCCAAAGGGCGTCCGTCTCCTCTGCACGTGCTGGCAGCGCCCCATCGCGCCTCCGAGGAGAGCGTGCAGTGGAGTGCTGCGTTGTTCCGCTTGGGGCCCGGCAGCGCTGCCCGGATGGTGACCATGTGGGACCCGTCTGTGGGTGCCCCTCTGAAGGTAGACTACATGCTGACTGTACTGGCTGCCGGGGATGCGGAGCCGCCTGATGCCGGCCCCAATGCCGCCTGATGCCGGCCCCAATGCCGCCTGATGCCGGCCCCAATGCCGCCTGATGCCGGCCCCAATGCCGCGATCAGCAAAGCCTTGACGCCTGTATCCTTCACCATAGTGGCAGGATACTCGCGGGCCTGGTGCTTGAGTAAGCACGTAAGGCGCTGTGTCCCGGCCGGCAGTGGCGCCTGAAGGATGCTGCGGAGAACATCGGGCGCTTCTTTCACTTCACAGGTGGTACAGGGAGTACAGGGAGGGGTGGTGAAGGGAGTGCAGGGAGGGGTAGTACAGGGAGTACAGGGAGGAGTAGTGCAGGGAGTACAGGGAAGGGTGGTACAGGGAGAACAGGGAAGGGGTTTACAGGGAGTACAGGGAAGGGTGGTACAGGGAGTACAGGGAGGGGTGGTGCAGGGAGTACAGGAGGGGTGGTGCAGGGAGTACAGGGAGGGGTGGTGCAGGGAGTACAGGGAGGGGTGGTGCAGGGAGTGCAGGGAGGGGTGGTGCAGGGAGTACAGGGAGGGGTGGTGCAGGGAGTGCAGGGAGGGGTGGATGGAAAAAATCTCCAGCTGCGACCTGCCGGGAGTTTAATTCTCTTCGTTCGCATCGAGGAGGCCTTCGACCTCCGCGCCAAGGAGGCTGCCCCTGAGCAGAAACTGAACGGTAGAAGGCGTGTATCCGTGTACAGGGGAGTGAGCGATTGAGCGGGGCGGGTAAATTCGACCCGCGCGTGGGGTGCATCATTTGCCAGGCGCACACCTACTGTTTCTCCGATTTGTGACCGCCCAGGCCCTGCAAACCGGCGGTCTCATTTCGCACACAGCTGTAGAGACCGCCTTGCTCGAGTCCGAGCGGGTTGTCATCTTCTCCATGCGGGTGCCATCCGGTCCGGATTCGAAGGGTGCGATATGAGAGGCTGGGACAGAATGTTTACAAGCTCGAGCAAGCCAGGAGGGCGTGGTGGTTTTAGGGTTTGACCGCATAGTGAAAATTCATGCGTTGCATCAAAAATGACGTGACGCAACCAGTTAGAGGTTCGAGGCTGGGCTGAGTTCGTCCAGAACTTACGTGGAAGTGAGGTGCAGGCGTGCGGGTGAGGAGAGCAACAGCGAAGGTGCAGGCGGACCCACCCGAGCGGCTGCAGCTCCAGCCACTTGTGGGGCCTCCGCAGGAGCAGCTCCCAGTCCGGGGAGTACTGCGCCACGTAGGCCTGCAGGAAGGCCACCACCGCGGGGAGGGCGTCGTAGTTCCTGAGAATATAGTCCAGGTAGTGGAGGGCCTCAGCGGGCGCATTCTCAGATGGGTCGAGCTGTATTGGCTGCTCCACCCCGGCAGGTATTTCGCTCGGAGGCAGTGGTCTCCCGGCTCGGTACACCACCGGGTGATAGGGCGCCGTCCAGCTCAGGTTCTGCTCGTGGAGCCATCTGTCAAAGGCTCCTCCCGCAAGCCCTTCCTCCCTCGTTCCCCCAGCAGCTTCACGGAAAAACGTATCCAACGAACAGGTTTCTGTGCGAATGATTCCATGAAGCCGATTCCGCCGCATGGGTGAAACGAATCGTCGTGATGCAAACCGTGAATTGGGAGTGGGAGTGGGAATGGGAGAGGGCGTGATGTGTATTGTATGAACTACCCAGAAATGTACCAACTCCTTTTCGGCACGCTCGGTGTGCAGCACGTTCCTATACCATTGAAGCCAAATAGCTACAGCAGAGCGTGCGGGAGACTTGAGGGTAAGCGGACTGACTTGGGGGCGGCGCGATCTCAATGCCTGGGTGTGAAACGGTATTCAGATCTGGCAGCTGAGACTGAAGGTCAAGGATGCAGATGGGCACGCGGGGAACGGAGCACGAAGCTGACAGGTAAAGAAAGCGCGAGCAGGGATCGCAGACTCACTTTGAAGTCGAGACCACGAGCTGGAATGGAGTATCCACGGAACGCGCGTTGCTTGAGAGCACGGTGGATGTGGGATGGCCCTTAGCCACACTGGCAGCACCAGATAGACCTTCTTTTGGAACACTCGCGTTTTCTGAAGGCTTGGCAGTGTCATTAGTTTTCGCACTTTCCTTACTAATCGCCACATCCTGACTTGTCTCCGCGTCCTCACTGTTCGTCACCTCCTGACTTGTCTCCACCTCCTGACTTGTCGCCAAATCCTTACTTGTCTCCACCTCTTGACTTTTCGCCACGTCCTCACTATTCGTCACCTCCTGACTTGTCGACACCTTCTGACTTGTCTCCGCCTCCTGACTTGTCTCCACCTCCTGACGTGTCGCCAACTCCTGACTTTTCGCCACGTCCTCACTATTCACCTCCTGACGTGTCTCCACCTCCTGACTCGTCGCCAGATCCTTACTTGTCTCCACCTCCTGACTTGTCGCCAACTCCTGACTTGTCGCCACATCCTCACTATTCGTCACCCCCTTGCTTGTCGACACCTCCTGACTTGTCGTCAACTCCTTACTTGTCTCCACCTCCTGACTTGTCGCCACGTCCTCTATTCTGGCCACCTCCTCAATTTTTGTCATATCTTGACTTGTCGTCACGGTCTCGCTTGTCACAGGGTCTTTATTCTGAGGCACTGAGCCCTCACTTTGAACTGCGGCCTCACTCTGCTGCGTCGTGTCCCTAGCGAACGCTGTCCGATATAACCTCTCATTCTCGTCCTCGAAACTTCCAGTCAATAAATATATACTTAGAAAGACCACAGCTCCCCAAAGAAGAGAATTTGTTCTATCCACCATTACCTGCGCGTGAGGAGGGACTCGTATCAGTTGAAGGACATGCCGAGTCGTGCAAGTGGTGCTTGGACCAGTTGGGAGCTGGGGACTGCCATCATACACAAAGCAACACTATGGTTGCAGTGTGCAGATCGAGAGAGCTGTTTGAGGCAAAATATCACCTTCGGGGCGGCGATGGGCTGGATCGTAGATGGAGAAAGCCGTTGAGGCCAAGGGTTCTCACGATGGACTAAAAAACAATGAGTGATAGAGTGAAGCTGCTGTGTTTTGATTTCAGGGGACGATATATATGTATACAAGTAACTTCCCCGAAACAGGTTTCGATATGTCCATCAGAATATCGCAAAAGTGTCAGCAACTAATCATCTATAAATCAACAGATATAGCGCCCATTTATGCCTCTAGACGTCTGGGGTTATGTGTTCGATGTTGAGCTTGAGGGCTTAGGTTTCGTGATTCTGACGTGAGGGATATTTGACACTCGATACAGTCGAGTGGACTGCCATTAGATATTGGAGGGGACACGAAATCTGCCATACGATAGATAGGTTCCTACTGTTACTCGTTACTGATAATCGATACTGATTGTGACTCGATACTTACTCTGGCTGAGACCACGAGCCTCCGGACGCGATTTTTTTTCTCACTTTTTTAAGGATTTTTTTTTATTTTTCTGTATTACACCGGAGGCTTTCCATTCTTGTCGTGTCGAAAATCGCGATCGGCCGCGCAGCGGCCGCAGCTCGTAAACTCTGGTCTCAGCCAGAGTACTCGATACTCAAACAGAAACTCATACTGTGTCCACTCGATACGCATACTCGATACTGGTTACTGCATGCTCATACTCATACTCATACTCATACTCATACTCATACTGCTACTGCCGGTGACGATGACGGTCACCCGCACAACTGTTTAGGGTGGGGAAGGGTAGGTTGCACCCTTATGGGGGACTTACAATCAAACCATGTGCTGGACTTCGGGTTTAGGCTTAGTTATTATGGGCTCTGACTAGCCCCTAGCCTGACCCTGCTTCCGTCTCGTGTCCGTGACATCCTAGCACTGTACTGTACAGTAGTACAGTACAGTAGTACAGTCATCGTTTCACTGTCTGGGTTTCCGAGAGCATAAAGCTTCGGCCAGACACAAGTTATATGATTATCAGTTTGTCTCCTAGCGAGCTTAGCCGGACAGCGTATCTGTCTTCCTCGCAGGTTATAGGCCGCACCGGCTTTCCGGTGATTCTGATGATGGCGCAGCGCCTTGCTGTTGCCATGTTCGGCTAAGTAGGACGTAGGAAGGGTTGAGCGCCCACTTGGGCGGTGGTGAATTACTCTTACGGTATGGCCTTTTGACTTGGCAGTGATGGCGGCACGCATTGTGCTCGCCTTCGCTGCGCAGGAGATCAGTTAGTGACGGGTTATTTTTATTTTACGGAAGCATCGTCGCAGCGAGAGTTTATCTGTTTCGTGCGCCGCTGGCTCCGGCGAGGTCGTTCCACACGTGACTGATTTTGGCCGCTCTCATGGTTTCGCTCACGACCTGTGAATTTTGATTTGTCATCTGAGACTTCTACAAGCTATCTGGCCGCTGTGAGCGTTCTTCCACCATCTCCCTGTTTAGCTCAACCTTCTCCCCTGTCTCTCTCTATCATGGTTACCACAACGAACAACATGACGCGGTCTCGCGTCCGTAGATTAGAAACTATTTTCGATGATGTGGGTGCGCAACATTCTGCGACGCCACACACCCCGCAGCTGCCAGCTCCGACCACCGCAGCTGCGAGGGAAATTTTGGACAAGTGTAAGCAGCTGGCTCGTGAAAATTTCGACAGGAAGGTTGCCAAAACCGTTGCCACAAAGATTCTTGGGGACAAGTCTCAGCGCTTTGCAGGGACAGAGGCGGACGCAGTGGACATTTTTTCACAATTAATGCATGAGTTGCGCGCACAGTTCGTGCTTCAGTCATCGGCGTTTGCTCCCCTGTTTGACTTGACTGACATGGCAGTTGAGGCTAGGCATGAGGCAAATGAGTTATTGCTCTCGGCTCTGACATTTCTGGCTCGCCCTGGCTCACCTGCCCGTGACTGGCTTGAGGCCTCTGGGTCCGACGTTCCTGGAGATGGCAAGCGCGCTGCCCTTGAGGTGGTGCGCATGCTCCAGGAGCGTTCGGAACCCTTTGACTCTTTTGAGTTGCTGCTGGCGGTCCGCATCCCCAGCAGCAAAGATCCTGACCGTGGCATCCGCGAGTTCAATGGCCTGTTGAGGGACGTTCAGCGTTCCCACAACTTGCCAGAGGACGCGGTGAAGCGGCAGTTTCTGAAGGCTCTCGGCGATTCGTGGCTATACCGTGATTTGGCTAACTCTCTGGCTCGGGCTGACCAGCGGCAGGGCGTGTCTCTCCTGACTATTCAGGCTCGTGTGCGGGAGCAGTTCCGCCACGGCCTGAAAGTCTCTGACGCCCCTGTCTCTGCTCTGTCATTCGGCGATGGCGCGTCTGACCTGGCTGCGGCGTTGTCCAGTCTGCAGAAGCAGCTGGAGCGCATGCAACAGGACATTCGTGACCTGAAGCGGCAGAAGCGGGAAGGGCCTCCGCCTGCGGGCAAGCACCTTACCCGCTCTGCTGCCAAGCTTCATCGTGCTGGTGTTAAGCCACTTGGCACCGCTCCTCCTGTCTCATTTGACAAGAAGCGTGGTGCCTTCGTGCCCCACTGCCAGAATGCGGTGTGTGCACAAAGTGGTTTAAAGCACTGGCATGCTGAATGCCCCAACGGCGGTCTTCACTCTGCCCACTATTGTAGTGCGGTTGAAGACTACGAGACTGACTGCTTGGCTGTTCGTTTCCAGCGTTTCTATGACGCGGGGGATGAGCACGCCTTCGAGTCGCTCTGCACGATGGAGGGTCGCCCAGAGGTGTGCGAGCTGTCGGCGCATTCCTTTGTGCCGGCTGAGCCCACATCTCTGAAGCACTTTCAGGATGCGGCGGCTTCCGCTCAGGATGCGGCAGCTGACGATGACGGCGAGGCTCACTTTCCTCTAGCCACGTTCCACTCGGGTGCACGGGGTTCGATTCCGCCACCGCCTGCGGTTCGGGATCCCTCTGCACTCGTGGCTGGTGGTGTGCCTACGGCTCATGACCCACCAGTGGCTGTGCCTGGCTCTCTCGGCTTGCCTGGTTCTGTCCCATCGCTCCAGCTTGGCGACACTGCACCGGCTCCGCTGTTTGCTGGCATGACGATTGAGGCTTCTGACATTGGCTCTGAGGCTCTGACAACGACCAAGGCTCTGACGATGACTCTGACGGCGGGCAGCAAGTGGCTTTTGACTCCTTCGGCACTCTTGAGCATGACTCTGACAGGGGGGCATCGCCACTGGCAGCTCCGATGTACCGTCCGCGGGCTCCGCCGAGTTTTCTCCGGTGTGCATGATGTCTTCGGTTCTCTGCTGTTCTCTGTTGGCCGGTGCTACGGCGTCTCTGGTTGCCGTGGGCGGTGGTGACAGGGGCCTGGTTGAGCCCGGAGTCACCGTCCATCGGTCTGCTGGAGATCTCTTTGCTTCGGATCCGCCACTTGGCTCTCTGGACATCCGTGATTGGCCGCCTGACGATCGAGTTCTTTCATCTCTTTCTTCAATGTTCAAACCGCCATGGGGATCTGCTTGTATGGGTTCTTCAGTTGATTTACTTTCTGCTGTGGAACCGCCTTGCCCACTTGGGCCTGGTGGTGCTCAATTTCGAAAAGACAGTTTACAATTCACTTCGGGATTACTCTGTATTTACATCCCAACCGCTGAACTCAGCTCTGCTGACCAGCTTCAAAGTGGCTGAGTTTCTAGTCAATCATCCTGGCAGCTTGATTAGCTTTAGCCCAGTAGTGGGATGACCGGGTCAAGACCCCGGCACCCAGCTAGAAGTGATCGGTTTCCACCGAGTTGCACGTAGGTGTTTGTTTGTTATCACGTGGCTGTATACCCTGTACCTGCCTTGCTAGGTGGTCACACCCACGGGTGGTGTGCTGGACTTCGGGTTTAGGCTTAGTTATTATGGGCTCTGACTAGCCCCTAGCCTGACCCTGCTTCCGACTCGTGTCCGTGACATCCTAGCACTGTACTGTACAGTAGTACAGTACAGTAGTACAGTCATCGTTTCACTGTCTGGGTTTCCGAGAGCATAAAGCTTCGGCCAGACACGAGTTATATGATTATCAGTTTTGTCTCCTAGCGAGCTTAGCCGGACAGCGTATCTGTCTTCCTCGCACCATGATCAAGAAGTCACTGAGACTTTAAATGTCATTTGGGCGCACGGAGAAAGTTATATGGCTTATTATTATGGGAATTGGTGTTGGATTTTCAGGGTCGGTGTTTGGATATAGCCAACTCCCGCCCGTCCGCCCTTTTACAGGTGGCTATTCTCCCGAAGTCCCCTTGTGGGAGGCGGCGGACCTCGTAGAACGCTCTAGGTCCTTTGATGGAGACAGTTCACGGGGGATGCAACTTTCACCCCCTGTATAAGGGTGACTGTTGCCCCCCTTCTGCTGTCACCCCTCACTGTGCTGTGACTCTCTGCTGTGTCACTTGCTGCAGCATCACCAACCGCTAGGAATATTAAAACACTATCTGTATTCTAATATTCACTTGAGTATGTATCTGAAACCCTGAGCTCACGGCTTCAGCTTTCTTCTCTGTGAAAGCTTATAATATATTACAGCAGTATATATTTTAGCTTTCCCGTCAGGTTTGGGCTGCACCACTTGAAGCGGTGGTCTCTTTTTTTTCGGTCCTTACTCTCGTCATCGCATCTCCAGCGACGTCGCGTCTCCAGCGACCGCATCTCCAGCGAACCCTTGTTTGCATCTCCAGCAACGCCCCGCTGTTACCGTAAGATTACGGCTACGGGAATCATCTGAGCGTGCCGTATCACGCCACTTTCGGCTTCATTAGCATCTCCAGCTGCGAGACCGACTACAATCATTCTATTCGCGGTTGTGCCTCTCTGAACAGCAGCACCCCTTCTGCACGAAAATTGGCTTACCGCACGGTATTTTTGGCGTCGCCAGCGTGTTCCCCGTCAAAATTCACCCTAATTTAACTTTTCCATCACTGGAAATTGTCGATTTTTCGAAAAGTTGGGTTTTCGCTTGCGAACCCTATCTAATATTTCACAGAATTCTGCAGTCTGCTGTCGGCCATGTCCAACGCGCACCAACGTGCGCGCGTGACCGCTATTCGGGCTGCCCTAGAGTCTCTCCGAGTATATCGACGGGATTCTGCCACTGGCTATGGTTTGGTGGTGTCTGGTGGTGCTTATGCACCAGACACCAGACTCGAGTCCATCGCTTTCGCCATCGACCAGAGCTTTGACTCCTTCGAGCTCGCCCCGCGGCATCCTCAGCTTTACCCTCCACCTTGCGCGCCTCTTGGTCGTTGTCTGGTGGTGGCGTGTGGTGGTACTAATGCACCCATCGCATCCACTCTTCTTTTTACTTTCGCCATCATGTGCGGAGAGGATCCACGCCGCGTTTTTTACCTCACGTCCATTGCCACGCCCGCTCTGGTCGTGCCAGGCCGCGTTGGGTCGTGGCACCGCAGAGGTATCGGTTAAAAAAAAATGAGCAAAAGAATGTACAACCCTAGAAATTGTCCGATCGTGTGATGTGCCTGCTAGATTCTAAGATGACGCCGGCAGGGTCATTCTAGTCGGGTTGAAAAAGGCCCCTTAGATCCGAACAGTCTTGCAGGCCCGCGTAACACTTGCATTTGGTCACCTCACACCTACGGGGTGAGGTGGTGTCACGGGGGATGCAACTTTCACCCCCTGTATAAGGGTGACTGTTGCCCCCCTTCTGCTGTCGCCCCTCACTGTGCTGTGACTCTCTGCTGTGTCACTTGCTGCAGCATCACCAACCGCTAGGAATATTAAAACACTATCTGTATTCTAATATTCACTTGAGTACTGTATCTGAAACCCTTGAGCTCACGGCTTCAGCTTTCTTCTCTGTGAAAGCTTATAATATATTACAGCAGTATATATTTTAGCTTTCCCGTCAACAGTGAAATAAATATATATATCGGTGATACTGAATATATATATATATATCGTGTTGAACTGAGCTCCTAAAATGGTGCACAGCTAGACAGTGGGAAACAGGCCGGCTATCACTGCAGTCTAAGATGGGATAATAGAATACAGAGAGTGTTTTATTATCAGAGAGCAAAACCCGGAGGCTGACCTGGAACCTCAGATTGAGGGGTGACAAATGATGGCAGAGGTGCCCCCCAGTGTGGGGGGGCAAAGTCTGTGTCCCCATGATCCTTCTCGGATGAAGTGCGTGAAATATATAAGGCATATATGTGTGTGTGTGTGTGTGTGTGTGTGTGTGTATACACACATCAATGCACCGCCCTGCTCCTGATTTGCTTCTCACATCCA
>LGRX02001051.1:0-11277 GCA_001247695.2 Cymbomonas tetramitiformis | reverse complement strand
CTATGTGGGCTGCTGATGCTACAGGCCCGATCACGCCTATTGGCTATGACGGGTCGAGGTACCGCTGGACCTTTGTGGAGTTCACTGTGAGGTTTACACTTTGCTACTTCTCTGCTGAGAAGTCGGCATACAGCTTCATTCTGGCTCAGTTCCTGGCAGATGTTGTTCATCACGGCTTTGCCTGCACTGGCCTAGTTCTCCGCACTGATTGTGCCCCGGAGCTGTGTGACCCTGCAGCACGGGCTCTGTACAAACACCATGGCATCAAACACCTGCAGTCGTCACCCACCCTGCACTGGCAGAACTTCATGGCTGAATATGTGATTGGTAAGATCTCGTCGGTCTCCCGTGCACTCCTGGAGACAGCCGGTATGGACCTCACCTACTGGCCTCTTGCAGACAATCATGCCTGCCTGCTATGGGATATCCTGCCTCATGGGCGGGACGCCGTGGTGCCATTCTATCACCTTATGGGCTATCACTTTACCTACTCCCGTATCGAGATATTCGGCACCCTGTGCACTGTGGCCATGGATGCTCAGCAGATGCGGGCCCGCCATCCGGGGGTCTCCAAGAAGCGGACCCCCCGGGCCTGGCAGGGGCGGTTTGTGGGCATCAGCCTCAGGTCCTCGGCCTACAAGATACTGGACCTGGAGAGGAACAAGGTTGTTTCCGAGGGCCGGCCGGACTTCATCAGAAACTACTCAGAGTTCGGGCAGGTGATGTCATCGTTCCCTGCCCCCGCTCCCGACGAGCAGCACTCCGCACCCGTGCCCAGTGACAGGCCGGAGCCGTGGAAGGACTACACCACTGACATGGTGGTGACAGTCCATTCCGTGGCTGCCTATTATGACACCCGGGACGGTGAGACCTATGCCACCGTGCAGTTGCTTGGCACTGGTTCAGCAGACACTTTCTGGACCACCGCCCAGCAGTATGTCATGGCTGACCCTGCGGGCACCGCTTGGTTTGACTTGGTCCACTGGCTGGACCGCCGCAGGGTCATTGACTGTGTCAATCAACACTACCCGCTCTGGACTCTGGCTAAGGCTCAGGAGGCCCGCGGTGATCCGCTGTATCCGGCACTCATTGTGTCCACGGACATGAGGCGGTCCAGATCCTATGGGGTGCTCTTCCGGCCTATGGCCTACGGTGATGTGACTGCCCCACGTGCCTATGCCATGGACCTCCGTGCCAGTCTGGTGGTGTTCCCTGATACCCACAGTGCTTGCCACCTTCCCTTCTCCGACCACCCGGAGCAGGACCAGTGGCTCCTTCCGCACTATGTGGTCCCACCAGAGGACACGGTCGGTACATTGCCAGCCAGCGGCACACTCAGCTTCGGTCATATCTCTGCTGACCTCGCCGAGCGCCTGTACCACACTGCAGCTCCTGATCTGCCACTGCCGGGTGGGTACCGCCAGGCACTGTCTATGCCTGATGGGGCTCAGTGGGAGGAGGCTATTACCGGTGGGGAGGTGCAGCCTCTGATTGACCAGGGTAAGATAGAACCGGTGGAGGTGCTACCCGACGGTGAGATCGCCACCAGCACCATCTTTGTGCTGAATAAGCCCTGGAAGCCACGGGATGGTCTACCGCCCGTCCAAATTCATAAGGCTCGGATGGCCGTGGCTGCCACGTGGCACTGGGGCTACACCCAAGCTGAGACCGCATGCACGGTAGCAGACCTGCCCACCTTCCGCCTTCTCTTCATCCTGTCTATTATCTTTGCTGGTATGGGGGTTATGGTCTATCACTTTGACGTCAGTCAGGCCTTTGTTCATGCCCGTCTGGAGGTTCCCATATATGTGCGGTTCCCCTCTGGGTATATGTATAAGGGCAGATATGGATATGCCAAGCTGCTCTATGCTCTCTACGGGCTACGGACGGCTGGTGCTTCCTGGCAGAAGCTGGCCAACAAATTCATGAAGTCCTTCACCTATCAGGGAATGCACTTCACCCAGTCCACATATGACCCGTGCCTATACTATATTGTGACCTCTGTGTTCGTGGCCTTCGTGGCTGTCTACGTGGATGACTTCGGGCTGACATGTGATGATGCCTTCCACCAGGCTTTCTGGGCAGCTTTCCAGGCGGCATTCAAGAGCAAGAATCTTGGCCGTATGACAGCCGTTCTGCAGCTTGCGGTTGACTATGATCGGTGGGGCATTGCACTGCCCCAAACCAGGCAGATCAAGGAGCTCATGTCCAAGTTCAAGCTTCCGGCCAAAACCTTTCACAATCCGATGGATGTGAACCTCGTTATCCAGAAGCCGGAGCACCCTGATCTCACCCTTGTCACCCCGTATCTCTCACTGCTTGGGTCCCTGCTGTGGATTGCACGGTGCACCAGGCCAGATGTGTATTACTCGGTCATATATCTGGCACAGTTCTCCTCATGCCCCTCGGCTCAGGCCTGGGAGGCACTTCAGAGAGTGGCCCAGTATCTATACTTCACACGGCACTACCGTATCCGTTATGCTTACCCCAGTGCACCGCTTTCTGTGCTCACAATACAGGTGTATTCGGATGCTGACCATGCTCGTGACAAACTGAACGGGTGCCTCTCCTACTCGGGAGGCATTGTATTCCTCAACGGCATGGTCCTTCATTGGGTATGTGCCCGCCAGACTGATGCTGAGATGTCCTCCACTGGATCTGAGTATGTGGCCGCCTCTGTGGTTGGGCAGCGGGCCGCATGTCTGCTATCCATATGATTGTGGAGATGTTCGGCTTTATCAGAATTACGCAGCAGGAGCCGGGTGTGTCTGCTCTGGCTCTGTCTACGGCCTTCCCTGCAGCTGACACTTCTTGGATGCAGAGGGCGGCCACGTTCTTCGAGAATAATCATGCTATGGGTCATGGTCAGATGGGCCCCGCCTCCCCCCTACACTATCGGGAGGCTGAGCCTGTTCCTGACAGCAGCCTGTATGCCCTGCCTCACGCGGTGCCGGTACCATATGATGGCACGGGCTACGAGGACGGTCCGCGGGAGTACCACTCTCAGCGGTCTGGCATGTATGGTACCTCGGGGCCCTTCATTCCCAGGCTGGAGCTCCCAGTGGCTGTCATGATTGACAACCAGGCGGCTTCCTCCATTCTGAGGAATGTCATGCTATCCACCAAGATTAAGCATGTGTTGATCCGTTTTCACTGCTTTCGGGGGTGGGTGTGTGCTGGGTACCTAGTGCCTGTTTACATCAACACTTTACTCAACCTGACCGATATCTTCACCAAGCCTCTTCCCGGGCTCAAGGACAAGGTGCGGGTAATCATCAGCATGATCGAGTCCTTCATGGACGTGATCCGCCCGCACCCCAGTGGTGCGGGTGACTCCTAGGTTCTCTGGTCCTCTGTCCGGCTGAGCTGCAGGCCTATGAGCCGGCAACGGTCGGGCAAGGGGTCTTTCTGGTCTGACTGGATTGATGCCCTTTGACGTGGTGCCCTTCTGGACTGGACTTTGTGTTCGTGGACAGACTGGTACCTGTGACCTGCCCTATGAGACCTTAGACACCGACAGCTCTACTATGACCTTAAGCACATCTGACTGGATTCTGGCCTTTGACTACATCCTGTACCTCTTTGACATCTTCTATGACCTCGAGTACTGGTTGACCGTCGAGCTGAGCAGTATCGGATGAGAGTATCTATCGGGGAGCGAGATCTGGCGGAGACCAGTCACTATTTTCATATCCTTGTGGCAGTCCACCTAGTTGGCATGCATATACTAGTACTTTAGCATTCGGTTTAGAGGGTTAGCCGGAAGCGGGGATGGCGGCAGGTCGGCCCTTTGGTTGATGTTGTCCTGATCCGTGGACGGGGACCTCTTAGTTTGCATTAGCTACCTGTTTCACATTCGTATGCCACCTCAGCCGAGGTGGTGTGCTGAGATTCGGTAGTTCAGTATCACGTATGACGTATGACAGTGACAGTGACAGTACAGTGGCTTCCTACCTGTACTCAGTAGTTCGACTTCGGTAGCTTAGACTGTGACACACGATATGATTGCCTAGTGACGGCCTCAGAGCTTAGATAGCCTGAGAGTCGTGTATTCATTTCGTCTATCTTTTGATATACCCGATTGCCTCGCTCAAACCCTACGGCGTTCAGCGTTTTCACTGTGTCACTAGGACATTCTAGTACGCGTACGTGGGTCGCAAGGCTGAAAAAAACCGGACCGTCATAGAGTTATACTGCCTGACCGGGACCCTCGGTCCGGTATGTCACATAACCTGAGTTATGTGACACAGCACCTATCGCTCCGCTCTCTGCACTGTGACACATAACATCCCGATATAGAATAGATATAGTTATTCCCCTTGTCCATACCTCGCAGCGTGAGCGCTCGTGACACCGCACCGCACCGTCTACCGATCGCGATCTCATGGACACGATGACTCTATCACTATGGCGCGGCCGCGCGGGGCGGCGCGGAGGGCGACCTGCGAAGTCGCAGTCGTTTCTTATTGGTAATTATAGAAATGCATTCTTCCTGGGTAAGATGTTAGCAAGATCATGAAATTAAAATTCAACAGTCGAGTGTAACATGAACGATGCATGCATGATATTGATTGTCGAAGTCGCAGTCGTTTCTTGTCGTTCTGTGACCCTGAGACTGGATCGATCTTACATATTGGTTTAAAGGATTAGGATTGGGGTGAGGGTGTCACCACTTCCGCATTTGACTTCGCAGAGGGGTATGGGGTAACCGACACCCCTCGATCCTTCCCAACACTTATAATGTATTTTGATTGGTCCATTTGAAATTACAAAGTAGATTTGGATGTCAACCGAATATTGTCTTGACCCTAGGCGGTCGAGCAGTACCCTAGAAAGGCTTCAAGTCTCCGTTGATCACTTATTCCCCGTCAACTTTCTTCTTTTGCAACTCTCACTTCTCTCCTCAGAAACCATGCCTCCAAAAGCCGCTGCTAAGCCCAAGGCCGCACCTGCCCATCCCAAGTATGATGTGATGGTCAAGGCAGCCATTGTAGCTCTCAAGGAGCGCACCGGCTCGTCTGTTCCTGCCATTACCAAGTACCTTGGTGCCAACTACACTCTTCCTGACAACTACAAGAAGACCCTCTTCACCCAGCTCAAGAAGCTTGCCGCCTCTGGCAAGCTCTTGAAGGTGAAGGCGAGCTACAAGCTTAGCGATGAATTCAAGAAACCCGAGCCTAAGAAGAAGGCCGCCGCTCCGAAAAAGAAGGCCGCTGCCCCCAAGAAGAAGGCTGCTGCCCCCAAGAAGAAGGCCGCTGCCCCCAAGAAGGCCGCCGCGCCCAAGAAGGCTGCTGCTCCCAAGAAGGCCGCCGCGCCCAAGAAGGCCACAGCTCCCAAGAAATCTGCCGCTCCCAAGAAGGCCGCTGCTCCCAAGAAGAAGGCTGCTCCCAAGAAGAAGGCTACCCCCAAGAAGAAGGCTACCCCCAAGAAGAAGGCATAAGCTCACACTTCCGGTGTACATCCTCTCGGTTCTCTACACAGTTTTACTATGGTGTAAATTTACACCACCTAATATGGGAACTTTTGGCTTTTGACGTACCTTCCATACCTACTGTTCCAGAGTCAAAAGGCACACTTCTATTGTAGGAGGAGTCTGTGTGCGCTCCTGAATCCTCTCCAGGCGTGCACAACTCAGTGCTTTCCTCGGCACTCCGATGAGAGGGAGCCTCGCCTGTATTGCTATAGACTATTCCGATATTCTGCCCTTTACAACAACATTGGCTTTAAGGTCGCCGACACCCCTTTGTTACTAGTCGGCGCTATAGTCTCTTGGGCCTGGTGGCTTTGGCTTTGTGACACGGTGCTTGCGGTTATCGAAGGTTGCCGGACACTTCCGGGGTTCTACTCATCAGTTCATTTTATTCGGGGCCAGGAAGATTGACCCGGCCATCCCTTGGTTGCAGACACAACGTCCAATCTGAACTCTCTCTCTCACGCGCAACCTGTCACTAAAGCTGGAAAAAGTCAGCTCGTGCATGCGACCTTTGTTTCCACTTCGACGTTCTATTCCAGTGCACAGGAGTGGCTTGTTGGCGGAAAAAAAGTGACCCTTGAAGGATATATCTACACGGTTGCTGACTCTCACGCATAACATAACAGCCTGAACAACCGAATTGGAAGCACGTCAGCTGAGTATTGATGTGGTTTCTTTCCTGACAATATCCTCTGCAATTGCTGGACTTGCAGTCGGCTAGCATTTGTACGTCATCAAAGTATTCGTTTTAAATAGTCAACGGAACAGAGTACTTGTACCTGCGTTTGCACAGTAGGGAATTCTGACCCTGCTGATGGTATGATGGGACCACCGCGACCGCAGACCGATTTTCTGGGCTTGCACAGGAAACAACGGTGTACGTTGTAGCTACGTTGTCCATAGCTACACTACTTCGCCATGATAGATGGAAGTATGCTCACGATGTCCTACACGTCTAATTCTTGGTATACGCTTTGGAAGGGCAGCGATGGGTCTTCTTGAACAAACTGTGCAACAGCTGAAAGCTAGGTACATTCTTGCCGACGGTGTTTTCAAGATGACATCCTAAACTATTGTGCAAATGAAAACTGGCTCTAGCTGCTTTATCACCAGAATCTGAGTTATGAATGCTTTTCGAAGTCAGGACTGTCTCGCATACTGCTAAAGAATCAAGCGTCATGATAAACGGAGGAGCTGAGGAGCAAGCAATATCACTATAACCATCTTCGGAAATGGACATAGAGAGCGCGGCAGTGATATATAACTTGTGATCTTGTATGATACATACATGGTATGGTAATGCGTGAAGTTGCTGTACAGATATGTCACTCAACCCACAAGCTACGCGACGCACCAAGTGCAATGCTGCAGTCACTGGTGCACTATGCACAACTTACAATCGACTGATCTAAACTTAAACACCATTGGTTCGATCGCAAAGCGTATTCTGTTCAAAATCAATTCATCTTTGAATGAATGTCTGCTCGACTCATCTGACTATTATGAAGAGTGTTCCTTGTAGTTTACATCTTCCTCAGGATGAACGCAATTCTACGGTTTCATAAAATATTGTAGTTGTGCCTGGCACAACCGAGTGGTTGAGGCCCGGAGAGATGATCATCCCTTCCCGTCAGTGGGTTGGCCCGAGTGGGATTCAGAGCTTGGGTGAGGTCTCTTTGCACAGCCCAAAATTAAGTCGCAGAAGGACCTTTCTGCGGTCTTGGACGGATCCGACTGGCTTGATTTATTTGACCAAGCTGCGCTTGCCTCTCGAGCTCGGTTGCTTTCCCTTTCCCAACGTGGCGCCAATGTTCACTTGGCAGCCATTCCCGCGTCGCCTTCTTATCGGCTTCCACCCACTCAGGCAGTTGTCGCCTTGGCTTTGCAATTCGATGCCTATTCTAGCTGGTGTGCATACATGCGTATGTGGTGCTTCTATTGACTCCTTTGGCTACCACTACCTTGTCTGTAACCGGCGTGGACAGGATGGGCCGTATCACGGCACATCATGCCGTTCGTGATGTCTTGGCATCTATGCTGAAGCAAGTCTTTAATCCAGCCTTTGGCATCGTGGAGGATCGCAATCATCATGGGTATTCGCCTGATTGGAAGCCCGACATCACAGTGCTCAACCATGATGGACGAGGAGCCCCCACGGGGTGACGCGCTGCAGGAAGCCATGCGATATTTGCTGGACATGAAACGGCGGCAGCAGTGGACAGACTCGCTGTCAGGGATATGACCGATGATAGATGTGTCATACCTGTCATACAATGTCATGTCATGGCATGTCATGTGTCATAATGACATACAGTCGTCAAGTATTGTCAGTACGGTCGACTATGACATGTACAATCATAATGTATGTCATCCACCTAAGGTGAGTGACATCTGTCATCGAGAGGCCAAGTATATGGCATCGAGATGGCGAAGCAAGACAAGTTCTTGAAGAACCGAAGTATCCTAATAAGACGCGTCTTCGCTTCAAGCATGCACTGAACAGCATGCGAGCATCAATGGCTATATCGACCAGCCGATGCGGGAAGTTCACCTAGTGCTCTCGGGTTTACAACCCGATGGTGGTAACGCATGAGATGCGTGAGAGCATTAGAGTATATGAGGAGCATTGGGCTCAAGCAAGACTTCTGGTCTACAGACTGCTGCACTCATAACCCACCAGACTATTGCGTTTTGCTGTTACCGTTCAATAACAGCAGCGTCACACATACTATTCGTATAGAACCGTGACATTGGTATCCTCCGCTCAGGCGAAGAACGAGAACAAGTGTGCAGCAGACTTGACACACACACACACACATATATATATATATATATATATATATTGATTTTTATCAGCGAGTTCGCACATACCGTCGAATATCTACACATACGCGACAACTTTTGCTTCAATACGTCGCCAGCGATATACATCGTCAGCGATCAGCGGATTTGTGCATAAAATCATCGGCGCGACATAATCGCATTCAGCAGCATCCCAACGAAGGATATATTGCGACGAGGTGTGCGCACGATGTACGATTCATACATAATCATCGTACATGTATGTTGTCAATAATCGCAAGTTATGGTACGATGTGCGAGAAGTAAGCGCGTACATGAAAAATGAGCGTCGGTGCACATAATCTCATCAACAGCGCCAGAGATGCACATAATCTCATCAACGACGTCGGAGATGCACATAATCTCATCAACTGCGACAGCGATCTTCGCAATTCGTACCGCGCGACACGTACAATATACATAATGATGTGCGATGATCATAATTCGTACCGTGCGACGCATGCATCACTATGCAGACTGACGTGCGACGTTCACAATTCGTATCACGCGACATATACAGTGTGTAAAATCGCGATGTTCGTAAATCGCACCAAATGGGCGCATACAGCGACAGATCGACGCATCCTAAAATAAGGCCCAACTATACACACACATGCTGTGCAGAGATTATGTGTACGACCATCATCATTGTTATACACACACATGTTGTGCAGAGATCGTGTGTGCGACATCATCATCGATATACACATAAATGTTGTGATAGTGTGCGAGTGACAGCCTGTTAAATAACAACATGTTGTGATTGTGAGTGAGTGGCAAAAATCACTTATCACAGATCACATATCACAGATAATTATCACATAGCATACTCTGATTGTGTGCACGAGTTATACTGTGATAATAATCAGCCTGATCACATAAATCTAGCATACATGCACACATGCATAAAATCCAGCATACATGCATACATGCATAAATCCAAGCCCGATCACGATAATAGCTTGGCATGCGCAAATACATGCATTATTGCTTGGTATAAAATCCATGCATTATTGCTTGGCAGGCACGCATACAACCTGATCACGATAGCGGCTGTGCATTATTGTTATGCATGCCTATGATTTACTGTGACATCTTGCAATTCACATGTGTAACATGCTAGATCTTGCAAGTCCAGTGCTATATTGAAAACCCAAATAGTGTAAGATGCCAGTCTCGATTGTTAAGACAGGAATTAGCTCAGTTGTTCCATGACGGAGGATTTGGGATTGGACATCTGTTCTCCTGTTAATCAGAGATTGGATATGCATCGGAGCTACTTGTGAAAATTCACCATTAACTCATCATCCACCATGATGAGATGTACAGGATTACAGTATACTAAATATATTGATATACATCATGCTTGTTACATGTTGTCTATTGGTATACAGACACACCTGCATGATTAACTTATATCAATTTACTTCAGTTGTCAGGGATATGACCGATGACATATGTGTCATACATGTCATACCATGTCATACCATGTCATGTCATGTCATGTCATGTCATGTCATATGTTATAATGACATACAGTCGTCGAGTATCGTTAGTACGGTCGACTATGACATGTACAGTCATAATATATGTCATCCACTCACCATGAGTGACATCTGTCATCGAGAGGCTGAGTACAGCATCTCGATGATGAAGCAAGACAAGTTCTTGAAGAACAAACTGTTCTGAAAGGACGCGTCTTCGCTTCAAGCATGAATTGAACACCATGCGGGTATCAACAGGCTAATTCGATCAGTCGATATTGTTAGTTCACCCAATGTTCTCGGGTTCACAACCCGATGGTGGTAACGCACTTCAATGCATATCTCAGTAAATCTCACAGATTCAGAACTCGTCTTGTCGCAAACGCGTGCATATGATGGTACAATCTCGGAATCGAACGAACTTAACACTCGCGACTGATCATAAGCATCATTAATATCCACTGGTGCCGGTAACTGATCGAGCAATTCTCAACACAGCATAAGATCGTAGGGCTACAAAATTTTTAAAATTATGATACCCTGTTATCGAACGCTGAACTATTACATGCCTCAGGCCAACCCAACTGAGAGTTCCAGTCATTGTTCATGAATCTCAACTGCGGCCATTGCTCTACCATCACCTCACTGATGACCCCAGTGCCTGCCCACGGGTCCCACACGCCATTGACGGACTTCCAGTCCACCTCTGTCGCCAAACGCCTCACCTCAGAGGGCACTGTGATAACCAGTTCGAGCCCCCACTGCAGCGCGCTAGCTTCTCTCACCTGAGCCTTAGTCATGTGCCTCAACTCTCCTCGTCTTTCAACTTCTTCTTCAGCCAGCGCAGGCATAAGAGGTGCATCCCTCAGATGTCTTGCCATGGCCTTCTGTTCCCGATATTTCTTGCTCAGCACCGTGCGATGCCCCTCATTCCAATGCCCTGGCATGAAGATCTGCACAGCCTCAGAGAGCTTGTCCTGTCTTCCCCAATCAATCTGATCAGGCATGCCCAAGAACATGTCCTCCTCCTTCAACAGCATCTCTCTTGATGAAATGGCATGCCAAGGCTGGAACTTGTTTCCCTTCACCACCCGACGAGGACCCACGTCTGCTGGCAACAGGCGCATCTCCGCCGACAGCTTCTCATTCAATTGCTGCTCCTTCATGCCCAATTTGTCCTCTAGGGCACCGGAGCTGTCGTCTTTCTGGGTCTGCACCTCGGCACTGGCGGCTTGCATCCCCACGCCTGAGCACATGGGGCATAGCCACTCGCCTTCTGGTACTCCATCCAGTGCTGGGGTCAGACACCACAAGTGATACCCCCTGTTGCATGCGTCACACAACAGCATCTCTGCCTCCCCATCGGTCTTCCTGCAAACTTCACATGCTAGGTGCTTACTGGGAACGGCTGCACTGCAGTCATACTGATCCTTCACCTGTAGGTGACATGGCGCGATGCTCTGCACGGTGCTCTTCTCT
>LGRX02001050.1:71261-101978 GCA_001247695.2 Cymbomonas tetramitiformis | reverse complement strand
AGTTCAGTATCACGTATGACGTATGACAGTGACAGTCACAGTACAGTGACTTCCTACCTGTACTCAGTAGTTCGACTTCGGTAGCTTAGACTGTGACACACGATATGATTGCCTAGTGACGGCCTCAGAGCTTAGATAGCCTGAGAGTCGTGTATTCATTTCTATCTTTTGATATACCCGATTGCCTCGCTCAAACCCTACGGCGTTCAGCGTTTTCACTGTGTCACTAGGACATTCTAGTAGGCTATAGGCCCACCACTTGCCTAAAGTGGTTTTGATTCAAAGCCACTAAATGGCTGGCTAAAGCTGTAGAGGGGCGAGCGTGGCTGAGTAGGTAGAATGTTGCGGGGTGCCGCGTTTTCACGGCACGACTGACTGTGTAGATGGAGGGGTAAGCGCGACGAGTGGCGGAGGAAGTACGGAGAAGATGGGTCAGAGAGCGCTGGGGCCCCCGATGGTATGCAGCATTGCGCAGAGTTTGGTACTGAGTGCTTCGCGACACGTTAAACAGACCATGACCTCGGACATCGACAAGCGCGGAGACCTCGACTCTACCCTCCTACCTTCCGCCCACCCCCGCCGCTCCGCATTTTTCCTCACTGCTCTATACATCTTTACCCGTATCATTTTACCTTAATTTGCCACGCTTGCCGCTTGTTTGTGAACTTTGAGCGGATCTACGAATCTTGCGGGCGACTTGGCCGTTTTTGACCGTCTATAACTCACGTTCTACTTGGGCTCGGACATTTTCCCTTGGAGAGTGTTTTTACTTCGCCATTACCGGCCGTGTTACCGAGTTTCGTGGGCATCGGAGCAGATTTTGAATTTATCTTGGATTTGGCCCCTTCCTTGAAGGGGGCTCACCCTTTTCGTTAGGGTTTCATCCCTTCGGTGCTTATCTTGCAGCTGTCATGGCTGCCATGGATCCTTCTGATGGGTTCACCACTCCAGTTCCGGCTGGGATCGACACGCGGAGGGCGCTTCCCTTCAGCGACGGCCCTGAAGAGCCTGTGCCCCCTACACCTGTGAAGCGTCGCCCGCTTGACAGTGATGACACGGACGGTGCTTTGGTTCTCAGGGAGTTCCTTAAGGACTGCCAGACGATTCTCCGCGAGCCTGGTCACCGGGCCAGCATTATTCAGCAAGTTCGTGACCAGTGCCGGCCCACTCACATCAAGGCTTCGGAGTGGGTCTTTGACATCGACAAGATCAAAGGCCAAGTGCCTCGAGAAATTGCACTGGACCGCTTCACTAAAGCGGTACAGACCCAACTAACCGACTTCAACCTTCAGTTTGACACGGTATTCCACCCGACTGACCTCACGACGGCTGTTCTTCCTGAGGCCACTCGCATTCTCTATCGCATCTTGACGTCGCTGGTGCGTGGGTCATGCCTTCGGCTCATTGAGGAGTCGGCTACGGTGTCTCCGGATGATGGACGCCGTGCGTGGCTGGTTGTCTGCCGAGCCGTTGCCAGACGGCGCAGGCCGTGGGTTTCCCATGGTTACCTATTCGAGACAGCTCCTGCGATCGAGCTGCTGGAGGATGTAGACCCCGAGCCCTATATTAAGGGCTTCATGCAGCACCACACCGCGATCCGTTCTGAGCTCAGACCTGGTGTAGAGCCTGACGATGTGTGGGGTGTGGGGTTCGCCTTGGACCTCCTCACCCTTCGCATGTGCCCTCTGTATTATAAGGACCTTCTGCAGGAGTGGAATTCTAAGACGGCCGAGGGCAGGGAGAAGCGGGCTCTCGGCATTCAACAGTTCACGTTGGCTGTGAAGGCCTTCCACCAACAGAAAACAGAGGAAAAGAAGCTGCTTAAAGAGAAGAAGAAAAAGGATGGGGTCTCCGCATTGGCGGCCTCACTTCTCTCTGGGGAGTCCCCTTCTGCCGCCCTTCTGGCCCGTGCGGGCATCCCGCAGACTCGCGTTGTTGGTGGCCGCAGGCGTGACGAGCCCAGGCACCCGCCACAGGCCCAGGATGCTCGGCCGCAGGCGGCCGGACAGGGTGCTCACCGGTCTGGGGGCGACAGGGGTGCAGCTCCCCGCGCCAGACCGGCCCGCGGTGGAAAGAATCGACAACAGAACATGAAGGGACACAGGAAGGGCTCTCACCCTTCCCCTCATGCCCCTCCGCCGCGGACTCAGGGGCAGCGGCAGCCTGCATCCGGTGGTTCACCGACTGCCTTGCGGGTGACGCGGGATGCACAGGGCCGCCACTCGGTCCAGTGCTGGGACTGCGGCGGCCCTCACTTCCGCCGTGACTGCCCTGGAGGGGTGCAGAGTGCTCATGTGGCGGGGTTCCACCCCGAGGGCACGCCCATTGCAGACATCCTGTCAGAGTTGGATGCGGCTTTCCTCGATCCGGAGGAGGAGGTGTATGAGTCGTGCCTATATTCTTACTCATTGGAGCTCGGGGAGGCACCGCTTGACATCCCCGCGGCCCAGGCGGCTGCCGTTGTGCCGCACTCTGCCGTTGACAGTGGGGAGCCGTGGACTGAGTCGGAGTGGGCTATCTGGGACTCATGTGGCCGCTCGGAGGAGCAGTACTATGACGCTGTCAACCGCTTCAACTCGTACCAGGACCCTGGCGATGGGGACGGACCCGACGGTGAGATGACGCCTGCTCAGCTCCATGTTGCCGTGCACCAGCCTTCGGACCCTGCCATGTCTATGCAGCACTTCAGTGTTGAGCCGCAGCAGCCAGCGGTGCCGGCAGCCGACGTGCAGATCACAACAACCAACACCGAGTTCCCTGGAGCTGTGCAGCTGGTGAGCACGGCACCGCCGTCCCGACCCAGGGGTCCGGGTGGCCCGGGCCGCAGGCCCTATGGGGCGGGTCACTTCATGTACATGAGTCTGCTGTGCATTCTAGCATTCTCTGGCACGGCAGATGCGGTGCAGTCTGGTGGTGCCTCCGGTGCTGTGCTGGAGGTGCACCCACGGGCTCTGGTGCTTTGGCATGCTGTCACCTGGGGTCTGGCTATCTCGGCCTGTCTTCCTGCCGTTGGTGCCAGGACTCCCGTACGCACCTGGCGACACCTTGTCAACCGCCAGTCACCGACGGGCGGGCGCCAGCCCTCAACAACCCAGCCTCCGGCGGGTGAGCCCCGCACCTCTCGCCGCTCCTCACCGGTCTGGACTGCTATTCTGGTTATCTGTAGCCTGGCCCTCTGTACCTCGGCACTACTGTTTGGGTATTCTCTGGGTCTGCGGCAGTCAGTCAGACAGTCAGTCAGTCAGTCAGTCAGTCAGCTTACCCCGCCAGCAGGGGGGTCCGTCGGCCGTTCTGCTGGTCAGCTTTTCTCAGCTGATGGACTGGCTACCGGTGATACCGGCTTATGTCTGGTCTCTGGTTATGCTGTGGGTACTTATGCTTCTGTGGAGCTTGGTGTACTGTCTGGTCAGCTTGGGTCAGTTACAGTGGTTTACCCTCTGGTACCTGCTGGCTATACTGGTATTCTGGTTTATGGCAGTGCAGAGTCAGTTCCGTTGCATGTGCCCGACGAGGAGTGGGCTGCTTCTGGATTCAGTTCTCTGGCCAGTGCTGTCCCTGCACCCGTCCGGGTTGACAGAGGCATCGTGTGTGACTCTGGAGCCACATGTGTCATGTGCGGGGACCTGTCGGCCTGCACCGACGTGGACTACACCCGTACGGTGGCCTTCACCATGGTCACGGCTGGGTCTCACAGGACGGATGCTACTGTGACATTCCACCTGTATGGGGTCTGTGTCCAGGACGGCGCCATCGACCACTTCGTTCTCCCAAACTCACACTATAAGGCCGGCTGCCGCACTCTGCTGTCTTCTCGGGTTATGCTATCCCTCGGCTTCGGGTCCCCTGACCTTGTGTCCCTCACCTACACCCACCTGCCTACTGGCCGTGTCTATCGGATCATTGACTCTGGCACAGACTATATGTGGGCGGAGGTCCCTGAGGGGGCAGCCAGTGCACTCACCCAGACTGTCTCACGTGTCCGCACCGGTGAGATCTGTGACTGGATGTGGGCACGCTCAGAGTATGCCAAGTGGGCTTTCCTGAAGGGCTCGCCTGCTGCCCTGGCCAAGACCGGGGAACACAACTTTGACATCTCCCTCTTCGGAGACGACCTCCCCCCCGGCGTGGGTAACAACCAGACCTGCCCAGTCAGGTATTCACTGTCTGATTCCTGCTGGGGTCACCTCTGGGCCGGTGCCTATATATATGGCAACCCGCCCTTTGACAGACTCACCTGTGAGCGGATGCTCAAGAAGGCCAACCGGGACTTTGCAACCGACCCCGAGCACACGGTATTCCTCTTCTTGATTCCCCAGTCACACCTCAGTACATTCAGGCAGCACCTTATTCATTGGGAGGTGCTACATGTGTACCCAGCTGGCACGGAGGGCATATTCAGCTACCGTCGTGAGCACACCTATGCTGGACGGCCCCTTCAGTCGGCTGGCTCGGAGGGCGGGGGGGACCGTGTCTTCATTGCTGGTACCCCGTTCCCGGTGGCTATCATCTACCGTGATCAGTACACGTCCATGAGGTTCACCCCTGAGAGGTGGTGCCATTCCGCATATGCTCATGCTCATGGTCTCAGGCTGGCTCAGCTCATGGACCTTGGTGTTGACATCGCCCGGCCTGGCACTACGGTTACCCGGGAGCAGCTGCTGTCTCACAGGACCTGTGCTGAGGCCTGTGCTGTGTGTGCCCGTATGCGGACAGTGCAGCCGAGTCCGAAGCACCCTCCGGCTGACAGATACAAGGCTCAAAAGCCTGGATCTATGTGGGCTGCTGATGCTACAGGCCCGATCACGCCTATTGGCTATGACGGGTCGAGGTACCGCTGGACCTTTGTGGAGTTCACTGTGAGGTTTACACTTTGCTACTTCTCTGCTGAGAAGTCGGCATACAGCTTCATCCTGGCTCAGTTCCTGGCAGATGTTGTTCATCACGGCTTTGCCTGCACTGGCCTGGTTCTCCGCACTGATTGTGCCCCGGAGCTGTGTGACCCTGCAGCACAGGCTCTGTACAAACACCATGGCATCAAACACCTGCAGTCGTCACCCACCCTGCACTGGCAGAACTTCATGGCTGAATATGTGATTGGTAAGATCTCGTCGGTCTCCCGTGCACTCCTGGAGACAGCCGGTATGGACCTCACCTACTGGCCTCTTGCAGACAGTCATGCCTGCCTGCTATGGGATATCCTGCCTCATGGGCGGGACGCCGTGGTGCCATTCTATCACCTTATGGGCTATCACTTTACCTACTCCCGTATCGAGATATTCGGCACCCTGTGCACTGTGGCCATGGATGCTCAGCAGATGCGGGCCCGCCATCCGGGGGTCTCCAAGAAGCGGACCCCCCGGGCCTGGCAGGGGCGGTTTGTGGGCATCAGCCTCAGGTCCTCGGCCTACAAGGTACTGGACCTGGAGAGAAACAAGGTTGTCTCCGAGGGCCGGCCAGACTTCATCAGAAACTACTCAGAGTTCGGGCAGGTGATGTCGTCGTTCCCTGCCCCCGCTCCCGACGAGCGGCACTCCGCACCCGTGCCCAGTGACAGGCCGGAGCCGTGGAGGGAATACACCACTGACATGGTGGTGACAGTCCATTCCGTGGCTGCCTATTATGACACCCGGGACGGTGAGACCTATGCCACCGTGCAGTTGCTTGACACTGGTTCAGCAGACACTTTCTGGACCACCGCCCAGCAGTATGTCATGGCTGACCCTGCGGGCACTGCTTGGTTTGACTTGGTCCACTGGCTGGACCGCCGCAGGGTCATTGACTGTGTCAATCAACACTACCCGCTCTGGACTCTGGCTAAGGCTCAGGAGGCCCGCGGTGATCCGCTGTATCCGGCACTCATTGTGTCCACGGACATGAGGCGGTCCAGGTCCTATGGGGTGCTCTTCCGGCCTATGGCCTACGGTGATGTGACTGCCCCACGTGCCTATGCCATGGACCTCCGTGCCAGTCTGGTGGTGTTCCCTGATACCCACAGTGCTTGCCACCTTCCCTTCTCCGACCACCCGGAGCAGGACCAGTGGCTCCTTCCGCACTATGTGGTCCCACCAGAGGACACAGTCAGTACATTGCCAGCCGGCGGCACACTCAGCTTCAGTCATATCTCTGCTGACCTCGCCGAGCGCCTGTACCACACTGCAGCTCCTGATCTGCCACTGCCGGGTGGGTACCGCCAGGCACTGTCTATGCCTGATGGGGCTCAGTGGGAGGAGGCTATTACCGGTGGGGAGGTGCAGCCTCTGATTGACCAGGGTAAGATAGAACCGGTGGAGGTGCTACCCGACGGTGAGATCGCCACCAGCACCATCTTTGTGCTGAATAAGCCCTGGAAGCCACGGGATGGTCTACCGCCCGTCCAAATTCATAAAGCTCGGATGGCCGTGGCTGCCACATGGCACTGGGGCTACACCCAAGCTGAGACCGCATGCACGGTAGCAGACCTGCCCACCTTCCGCCTTCTCTTCATCCTGTCTATTATCTTTGCTGGTATGGGGGTTATGGTCTATCACTTTGACGTCAGTCAGGCCTTTGTTCATGCCCGTCTGGAGGTTCCTATATATGTGCGGTTCCCCTCTGGGTATATGTATAAGGGCAGATATGGCTATGCCAAGCTGCTCTATGCTCTCTACGGGCTACGGACGGCTGGTGCTTCCTGGCAGAAGCTGGCCAACAAATTCATGAAGTCCTTCACCTATCAGGGAATGCACTTCACCCAGTCCACATATGACCCGTGCCTATACTATATTGTGACCTCTGTGTTCGTGGCCTTCGTGGCTGTCTACGTGGATGACTTCGGGCTGACATGTGATGATGCCTTCCACCAGGCTTTCTGGGCAGCTTTCCAGGCGGCATTCAAGAGCAAGAATCTTGGCCGTATGACAGCCGTCCTGCAGCTTGCGGTTGACTATGATCGGTGGGGCATTGCATTGTCCCAAACCAGGCAGATCAAGGAGCTCATGTCCAAGTTCAAGCTTCCGGCCAAAACCTATCACAATCCGATGGATGTGAACCTCGTTATCCAGAAGCCGGAGCACCCTGATCTCACCCTTGTCACCCCGTATCTCTCACTGCTTGGGTCCCTGCTGTGGATTGCACGGTGCACCAGGCCAGATATCTATTACTCAGTCATATATCTGGCACAGTTCTCCTCATGCCCCTCGGCTCAGGCCTGGGAGGCACTTCAGAGAGTGGCTCAGTATCTGTACTTCACACGGCACTACCGTATCCGTTATGCTTACCCCAGTGCACCGCTTTCTGTGCTCACAATACAGGTGTATTCGGATGCTGACCATGCTCGTGACAAACTCAACGGGTGTCTCTCCTACTCGGGAGGCATTGTATTCCTCAACGGCATGGTCCTTCATTGGGTATGTGCCCGCCAGACTGATGCTGAGATGTCCTCCACTGGATCTGAGTATGTGGCCGCCTCTGTGGTTGGGCAGCGGGCCATGTCTGCTATCCATATGATTGTGGAGATGTTCGGCTTTATCAGAATTACGCAGCAGGAGCCGGGTGTGTCTGCTCTGGCTCTGTCTACGGCCTTCCCTGCAGCTGACACTTCTTGGATGCAGAGGGCGGCCACGTTCTTCGAGAATCATGCTATGGGTCATGGTCAGATGGGCCCCGCCTCCCCCTTACACTACCGGGAGGCTGAGCCTGTTCCTGACAGCAGCCTGTATGCCCTGCCTCACGCCGTGCCAGTACCATATGATGGCACGGGCTACGAGGACGGTCCGCGGGAGTACCACTCTCAGCGGTCTGGCATGTATGGTACCTCTGGACCCTTCATTCCCAGGCTGGAGCTCCCGGTGGCTGTCATGATTGACAACCAGGCGGCCTCCTCCATTCTGAAGAATGTCATGCTATCCACCAAGATTAAGCATGTGTTGATCCGTTTTCACTGCTTTCGGGGGTGGGTGTGTGCTGGGTACCTAGTGCCTGTTTACATCAACACTTTACTCAACCTGGCTGATATCTTCACCAAACCTCTTCCTGGGCTCAAGGACAAGGTGCGGGTGATCATCAGCATGATCGAGTCCTTCATGGACGTGATCCGCCCGCACCCCAGTGGTGCGGGTGACTCCTAGGTTCTCTGGTCCTCTGTCCGGCTGAGCTGCAGGCCTATGAGCCGGCAGCGGTCGGGCAAGGGGTCTTTCTGGTCTGACTGGATTGATGCCCTTTGACGTGGTGCCCTTCTGGACTGGACTTTGTGTTCGTGGACAGACTGGTACCTATGACCTGCCCTATGAGACCTTAGTCACCGACGGCTCTACTCTGACCTTAAGCACATCTGACTGGATTCTGGCTTTTGACTACATCCTGTACCTCTTTGACATCTTCTATGACCTCGAGTACTGGTTGACCGTCGAGCTGAGCAGCATCAGATGAGAGTATCTATCGGGGAGCGAGATCTGGCGGAGACCAGTTGCTATTTTCATATCCTTGTGGCAGTCCACCTAGTTGGCATGCATATACTAGTACTTTAGCATTCGGTTTAGAGGGTTAGCCGGAAGCGGGGATGGCGGCAGGTCGGCCCTTTGGTTGATGTTGTTCTGATCCGTGGACGGGGACCTCTTAGTTTGCATTAGCTACCTGTTTCACATTCTTGTGCCACCTCAGCCGAGGTGGTGTGCTGAGATTCAGTAGTTCAGTACCACGTATGACGTATGACAGTGACAGTGACAGTACAGTGACTTCCTACCTGTACTCAGTAGTTCGACTTCGGTAGCTTAGACTGTGACACACGATATGATTGCCTAGTGACGGCCTCAGAGCTTAGATAGCCCGAGAGTCGTGTATTCATTTCTATCTTTTGATATACCCGATTGCCTCGCTCAAACCCTACGGCGTTCAGCGTTTTCACTGTGTCACTAGGACATTCTAGTAGGGGTATATCCAACAGGTTTGGCCCCACGCACTCTTTATTTAGACACTGCGAATTTTAGCCATGTCTGGCTAAACAGCGACGCTTGAGATGGAGTGGGGGGCTCCACTAGAGGCGCGGCGGAGCGGTATGGCCTAGCTGATGCCTGGTTGATTGGATTTACGGGAAGCTTGTGCACGAGGCGGACTCATTTTCCTCGCTTCGCGTTGGTTGACGTTGGAAATTTTGGTCGGATCCGACACCACTTTCCTTGGCCGCGTCACTCTGCATCCACATGCACGTGGGGAGATCTTTACGCCACAGCTTTTCCTTGTTTTCCTCGACAACCGCATTACGACTTTTGGCCGCCGCCCCTTCCGCACCTCGTCAAATTTACCCTCACTTCATCTCTACAGTCTCTTTCACCATGGTTGCGACTAGATTGACCTCAAGTATGGCGTCTCGCCGACGCTCTTTAGCTACGATTTTCGACTCCGCTGCTGCCCGCAATTCCGTCACGCCGGCTACGCCGGCAACTACTGGTGTTCCGGCTGCGAACTCCGCTCAAGCTGTTTTCTTGGCGGGTGTTCGCACTCTCACCCGTGAGCGCTTCGACGAGAGCGTGGCGAAGCACGTGATCCGAAAATGTTTCCGTGAGAAGCATGAGTACACAATTCCCAAGATTTCTTTTCAAATCGCCTATATTTCTTTCTCGGATTTCGCGACGTTACCCCTATATTTCGCATAAATTTCTCGCGAAATTCGCACGAAATCTTCCGGTATACCCTTATGAGTCTAAAATTTCGCGAGCTTCGTGAGCCTTACGTCATTAGTTAATTTCCGATTTTTAGAAGCCAAGAGAGTACCCTATTATGGGTTTATCAGTGATATCACGAGTCATCGATATTCCACTCAGATTTTTGGGTCTAGTATGGGGATATCTTTACAATGTCAAATTACATGCGCTTGTTATATCTAAGCATTAGGGAGCCTTGCAAATAGTCAGCTAATGCTTTATCCTGCTCACTAGCAAACATACTTGCAAGCAAAGAGAACACCCGTTCACAGGAGGCCGAGTTCGGTGTGAAAGAAAAACAAATTCTTGCAGCTTCTGCCCAAGAGGGAACTTCCTTACCGTTATTCCTCCACCAATCTAAAACCATATGTGTGAACCTATCTACATCACTATGATCACAAGTGAATCCTGCCACCAGAGTTAGATACTGAGCGAGAATTCAGAATGAGGCATATCGATATGCAATGCCAATCGAACCGCAGAGGTGTCTGAGAGGAACAGCCGCCGTGAAACCTAGAATCCTTGGAGTGTGCAGGAATGCATGACGTGCTGGCCCAGTCCTAGCTATAAAGTACTCCTACGTAGCTTAGTGCCCTCTACTGTAAACTGAAAATCAAAATCTGAAAATGCGAAATCTGAGCAATATGGCGAAATTTCGCCATATTTCCCCAGTGTGCAAAGGCCCAAATTTCGCGAAAATTTTCGATTTCGCGGGGGTACCTATATTTCGCAAAAAATTTCGCGAAATCCTGGGAAGCCCCTAAGCATGAGCGATTCACGGGAACGGAGTCCAACGCGCAGGTGCTTCTCTCCAAGCTAGTGCCTGCTATCCAGGAGGCTTTCGAGGCGCATGATCCTTTGTTTGCGCCGATGTTCGACTTGGAGGACTCCGCGTTGGCCGTCCGTCCCGAGGCCAACAAACTCCTTTTTTCAACGCTCGAGCTCATCGTATGTCCCGCCTCTCCGGCGGGTGACTGGCTCGAGGCGTCTGCGGCCTTGCACCCTCTGGACGGCAAGCGAGCCCTGCTGGAGCTCGCACGGCGTTTGCTGGACTCCGGTGCACCCTTCCAGGGGACATCGGACCTCCTTGGCGTCCGCTTGAAGGCCCACACCGACCCGTCCGAGTCCATCACAGACTTCAACGCGGCCTTACGGTCTGCCAAGAGGCGCAACACTCTCGACGATGACGAGGTGAAGGAGCTGTTCCTCGCGGCGCTGGACCCGGGATTCTACGCGCCGGTGGTGTCACGGCTCTTCACACACCAGCAGCGGGCGGCCGTGGACCTCCTCACCATCCAGCAATGGGTCCTCGAGTGCTACGCCCGACACGTGGCAGCCGATACGCACACTGCCTCGTTCGCCTTGCCCGCGGCAGCCGTGGCCGCTGACGGCGACACCTCGCAGCTGTCCGACCTCACGGCCATCATCCTCGACGTGAAGCGGCAGCTGAAGGTCCTCACGGACAAGGTCAACGGGCGGGGTTTTACCCCGCGAGCGGACAAGAACAAGATCGGCAACGGGGGAGGCGGCTCCGGTGTTCGTTTTGCGGCAGGTGACCTCCCGACGGGGGGAAACTGGCCGCAGTCGCAGGTGAGGAAGCGCGTTGCTTTCCACAAGGGCAGCGGTGACTTCATCCCGTTCCGCCAGAATTCCACGTGCAAGAAAGACGAAGCCCGCCACTGGCACCGCGACTGCCCGAACGGCGGCAAGCACGGCGCTGGGGGAAGCTTCCACAGCTTCTCCCTCGGTGACATCGAGAACGACTTGCTGGCGGAGCAGTTTCAGACGGCCATGGACGAGCACGACGGCGAGCGGCTCGATGCGCTCTGCCTTCTAGCGGGGGGTAAGCCGGAGATGCTCGACGGCGTTTCGGCGTGTGCCTTCGGAGTCGAGCCGGAGCGAGAGCACGGTGCGTTGCAGGACTTCCTACCCTACTGCCAGCCTGCCACCCACATGGGGGGCTTCACAGTGGGTGGTGTGGCAGACGGGATCTCGGCTGCCGCTTGCACGCATGTCCGCGAGGACGCACCGCCGGCGCCACCGCCGGCGGCAATCACGCATGTTTACCCGGACGAGTCGGAGGCGTCCGACGCCGGTGACATGATGCCGGTGGACCCCATGCACGCGCACGAGCCCGACCTCTGCTTTGCGGACAAGATCGCGCGGATGGGGGGACTCTCGATCACGGCTGAGGGCAAGGACTTCGCGATGCGGTGCATGCACGCCGAGTCGGAGACCGACTCTTGCGACGGCGACGTAGACGACTCTGCGGCTGGGTGTGACTCTATTGCCGGTGAGGATGCGGTCCCGCGCCCTACAACATCTCGTCCGGGATGCGGTGCACCGCCTTGGGGGTTTGCCCGCTCTTCGGCGATTGCGGTAATGCTTTGTGCGTTCTTTTGTGTATGCGCCACCGCGGCGCCACTCACAGCTGCCGCCCCTGGCGAGGCATGTGCACCGGACCACACCGGCCTGGAGGTCGGTGGTGCTGCTGAGACAACCGACGACGAGCCTGCATTCGCTTTTGCGGCGCCGGCTGCTATTCCGCCGCATCGGCAGGCGCGGTATCGGGAGCTGCGACAAGGGTTCCACACTCTCCGCAATGTCCCGCGGCCGCCATGGCTGTATGATCCCGACCCTGATTATGTTCCGCAGTCACCACCTTACCCGCCACCGCCGTACTCGTCCGATGACGAGGAGCAGAGCTCTGGAGACCATGCGGCTGTGCACGGCGATCGACAAAATTCAGATTCCTTTTCTGGCTCCACGAATGATTCAAACACGGCATCGGCAACTTCGATTCACGGCACCATGGCTGTGCTGAGGACTGGCACAGCAGTGCCACCGCCAACTAGTGGCTAGCAAGTTAATCATGCCGCTCCTGCACAGTGAGATTGACCGTAGCTGTATGTGCAGAGGGGTCCTATCACGGACCGGTTTCAGATTTACAACTCTTGACTGGGAACCGCCCTGCCAGAAAGGACAGGCCTTCCCTTAGAGCCCAGTTTCCACCGCTATAGATGGTGTTTGTTCACAGGTTTCCGCTTCGGCTAGCCAGTCACCACCCTAGGTGGTGTGCTGGAACAGTCACACCGCTTGCTTTGTGACGCTTCCTATAGTAGTGTGTATGACTGTCACCCGAACCCGAACCCTAACTGTTTATGCCCGTTATATCGGGTTAACTTATCAACTTTATTACATTTTGAGAAAACCTTCGCTGAGTGAATATATCCCGAGTCCTAGGGGTATATCCAACAATTTACACAATGCACATGCAGGTTTATACAAATGTGCCTATACTTCAAATATATAAAGCCTATTCGTATATTGTTTGTGGGATCACTCAACCGATCAACTCGGATCGTCAAGAGTGTTTTATTTTCCACAACCCGACCTCCTTTCTAAGACAACAGTCGAACATGCAGTATCCCGCGATGCGGATGGTTTTATGTTGTCTTTTTCTGCGTTTGTATCTCTTGCCCTTCAGTGTCGATGCTTACAGTCCTTAGGAAAATTTGACAACAGATAACTCAACGTCGTTCGAAGGTTCATTCTTTTCTCATGAAAATCATGGAGGCAGATATTTCCCTCCCCCTCCTTTCCGGGGGGTCCGGCAGTCTGCCATTGTGTCACCCTTCGATATGTGGTGCCAGTCTAGTTCCGATCTCGATAATAAACTCCCGTAAGTCTTTTATTATCTCATCATATGTATGTAAGCTTCACCCTGAGTGTATCACTGTTCAGCTTCAATTCTTGTTGAGTGATATATATATCCAGTGTATACTACCCTGCATATTTCTCTCACTCCGTCAGAAAACAACGGACGGTCACCCGGCTCTATCGACGATACATATCCTCCGTCCGATTTCCCTCCTCCTCCTCATAGGTCGAATGCGTGGGGCGTTTTCCCCGTGGCAACCGTGTACGCACACCCATCACCTACCCGCTTCTGGAGAACGCTTTTCATTGACAGGAATGATGTGAACAATGAAATATATGCAAAGGGTGAATATATTTACAGTTCGCCAAAACTCAGGAAGCAGGCAGTGCAAACCCCGAGTGCCACAATCTAAGATGAGATAATAAAATAAGTTGAGTGTTTTATACTTTTATTATCGGACTCGGAAACCGGCGTGCTGACATGGCACCTCAGATCGAAGGGTGACACAAGCAAGGACTGGGGCTCCCGTCCCCAAGGGGGGGGTGGAAGTCACCGTCTCCAACACCACCTCACCATGAAGAGGTGAGGTGTCACTGCAAGCACACAGTCCTAAACCCTAAGAACACACAGAATGTTACAGGCCCAAAGGGACCTTTCTCAGTCCAACTAGCTGCGGATCCCCGCTTGGGCGTTGGCCCAGAACAATCTGCTACCTAGAGGTCAAGCATGTGAAAGGCTAATTGCTAAAATATGCAGCTGTGCTGCCGTTGCCCGATGCCGTGGTGTCAAACAGCTCAATGTCCTCCAGCAGTCTTCGGCGGGATGTACACCGGCGAGTCCCGAAAGGCTGGCCAGTCCGCGTCATCGTCGTCCATGTACTGCCGGATAGCGAGAGCTGAAATCGGCGGGTCGCAGTCGCCGCCATCGGTACGGGGCAGACCGGCGAAACCAGGGATCCAACCCGTGGGGAGGCGGGCATCGCCACCCAATGGCATGCTCCGGGGAGAAGCGGGCGGTCATAGCGGCTGCGGCTGTGGGTACGTCCGGATGTGCGGCCTCCTCCTGTGGCGGAGGCTCGAGCTCGCGGAGAGCGTGAGCCTGCGGTGCCGCCGACGGAACACACTGTTCGATGAAAATGACATTATCATATGTCATTTTTGGATTTATATATATTTCATAAAAAATCAGGGTTTAGTGATATTTATGCGCGAAATAGGGATACATAAAGGCAACAAGCTAGAAAAGTGCAGTATGCGTACAATGAAAACACCGAAATATGCATACATGTATCATTCTTTATTCAAATGTTTACGAGCAGAGTACTTTTCACCCTAAACGAAGAGTCACATTTTCTTTTTCACCCTAAACCGTCGAGGCATGACTGATACTATCAGTCAGGGCGGTCGACAAATCCTACTACTTTATTCATCACTCTCTTCGGCCTCTTCTACTTCTGCTTCGTCCTCCTCCGACTCAACAGTGGCTGCTTCCTTCCCCTTCCTCGTCGGTTCATTCTTCGTTTTGGGCTTCGTCTCGGCATCCTGATCGGGCTCGGCGTTGAAATTGGTCAGCCGTTGCTGCGCAGAGCTGACCATGTACTGGTCGTGGTCGAAGCCGATCGCGTTCATACCACACCTCATGGCGGCCATGGACGTCGAGCCGACGCCGCAGCAAGCGTCGAGAATCCAGTTGAGTGGATGGCCGTTCTCATCCACCTTGCCCGGATTGTCACCGAGCATGTGGCACTGGATCAGCTCCATCAACAGTGCTAGGGGTTTCTGATGGTTATTCACGACTTTGCCGTCGCGTTTGTACATCTGGTGCACAACCGGGAAGCCGCGCAAAAGTGACGCGCGGCTCAGACGTTCACCGTCCCCAAAATCAAAGTTGAACATCCACTCCGGCTTTTTAGAAGACTCTCCCGCGGCATCGCTCTTTACATGGTACCCCAGGACGCCACATTCAAAGCCATTGTAGCGTACGGACTTGTTGGGGTTCATGTGCACGTTCTGCTTGTGCCAGAAGAACCGCTCCGCGCGGCCGGAGCAGTAATTGTCAATCACCTCCAGGAAATGTTGTTGGACGAAACCGCAAAAGATAGCGACTGTCCATGCCGGGGCGGTGGTCTTGGCGTTGAAAGACTCCAGGAACGGTTGCACCTCCTCCTTGGTCATCGCGTCGGGAGTCTTCTCCTTGTCAAGGGCGTAATTACAGTCGATGATCGTCCCCGTGAAGGGCAGTCTCGGGATGTCCTTCAAATCGTCCATGCTGCCCTTGACGATCTTCCAACGAGGGAACATCGGCACGTCCGTCTGATGTGTGGGCTCGTCGCCCTCCAGGCCCACCTCTCCTGCAACCTTAGGCTCCGGCCCGTCGGTCCGCGCCTCCCGATAGAGTTTGATGTCGACTTTCACCTCGATATGTTGCAAGCCTAGGATGTGAGCCGCGCTTGGCGCCTGCGCTTCTTTGAGATTTGCCCGCGCGTTCTCGACGTAATTGAAGATCGCTAGCGGAACTTCCCCAGACCCCCCGGCGCGCTCCCCCCTTCGCGGACTGTAAGCAGCCGATCAACGACTCGATTTTCTCTTGGGAGCTCCAGTAGGGGGTGAACTCCTCCTTGAATTCGTCCCAGGTTTGCAATCCCGCCGCGGACACCAAGTGCTTCTGCACCATGCGTTCCTTCTTGAACTGGCTTATCATATCGCCCCCCTCTTTTAGTGAGATCTCCTTGTCAATAATCGCGCGCAGATATGTGTCCACCTTGTCGAACTCCGCATCCCCCGCCAAGCCGCTCAAGTTAATCCAGAACGTCATACCCATGGATTTGGCATTGTGGAGAAACTGAGCTTCTTCCACCAAAATGCCTGCCCCTCTAGACGAGCCCGCTCCGTCCCCGCCTCCTCGTTGCACCTCGTCTTCCATCTGTAAGTAAAAAAAACATTTTTAGCATGTCTCAAAATATAGAAAAGGATGCTTTGGGAGGGAAAACACTGTTTGAAGCAGAAGCAAAAAATAATTTACCTGTCGGTTGGAGGTGGCCTTTTTGCCAGCTTTCTTGGAGGGTCCGCTAGCGGGCGAAGATGAGGCCTTGCGCTTTTTGGTCTTCGAAGCCAAAGGGTTTTCATGCCCTTCAGGTCAAACCTTCTGTAAGCATTCATGATGCTAACGCAGAGGTCCCACGTCTGCGGCCGGAAATTGGCAACGGTCCAGTGCATGAAGTATGTGTTGATAAAGCTGCCGAACACGGAATGCTTGGACATCGCTACTTGCTTCACATGCGTCTCCATCGACGGGGGAAGGTGAGACATTACGGGTTACCAACTTGTGACCCGATCGAGGTGAGCGTCGATGTCATCGTTCAGCACCGTCACCGTCAGCTCTACCTCATCGATGACAGGTGTCACTCACCTTGACCATGTCGAAACTCAAATCTGCTTGAGCAAGGTCCTGGAAGAGGTCAGGGGGCTCAGGCGGCTAAAGCGGTGGCACATTATCAGCCACAAGGAAACCCTGAGCCGGGATCACCGATTCAACAAATTCATTCGTGGAGAAAATTGACGGAGCCTCCCAATCGAGATCACCACCAGGCGAAGGCAATCCCGCAGCCGACTGAGCGTCGGGCACGGCTGCCACCCCCATGATCGAGATGCAAAGAACGAGGGAAAGGAGGAAAGGAATTCCCCACGGCCCAACCGTGGCAGGAAAGCCCCAGGGCGGCTTCCCACAACCGTAGGCTCTCTGGTTGTCCACGGGTGGTCCGGACACATGATTGACCGACGGAGGCGAGCCCCGCGGCTTCAGCCGGAAGCTGCCGTCGGCAAAGTCCTCTTAGTCGTCGGTGTCGTAGCCGGTGAAGTCAACCGGCGCGATGGCGGCGTGGTTGACAGTCTGAACGAACCCAGGGAACTCTTCCGTCGTTGCAGTCACCCGCGCCGATTGAAGTGGCACGGGCTTCACATCCTCCACCTGCGAGACAGGTATAGCAGGGGTCGGCACGGCGGATGCCGATGCCGCCGCACCACCTGCCGGAACCTGCTCCTCCGGCATGTTCCCCGCTGCCGCGGGGCCGCACACCAGAGCCGATGCATGCGGCTCGAGAACCGCCCGTGGTGGGAAGGATGCGTGGGTGTAGTGCACCTTGCAGTTTGCTGCGGCATGGACCTCCGCGGCGAGATCGTCCAGCCGCTGATGAATGTCGTCACCTGCGGGCTCGTCAGCAGGCTGCTGCGGCTCTACCGTGAAGCCGTAGGCGGACACGTCGATCCCGCCCACCGCACCCGCACAGAGCACCGCAGGCGGCCCGTACGTGGAGGCCGCACTGGCAAAGGCCTCCGCCCCATCGTCTGCCGCCTGCTGGAACAGGGCGCACATGGCTAAAGCCCGCACCCCCTCCGCGTCCTCCTCGTCGATGGGAGTGCAGAATGCTGCAGCCGAGTGTGGGGGATGCTGACGCCCACCCAAGGGACAGTCGCGGTAAAAGTGGTATTGCTCACCTTTTCCCGCCTTCTTGCACCTTCCGCAAAAAGGCTTCGCCTTTTGGTCGTCACGGTCGAAACCGACCGCAGGCAATGGGTGCGTGCCGACACGGAATCCCCGCTGCGCACCGCGCTGCTGCTGCTGCCGTTGCTGCCGCTGCGGCTGCTGCCGCTACTGCTGCGCCGGTGGCGCGTCCGTCCCGCGCTGCTGCCGCAGCAAGGCCTGAAGCTCGTTGATCTTGTCGAGGAGAGCGCCGTACTCCGTGCTAGAGAGCTGCGCAGAGATGCCGCTCTTGCCCGAAACCGCCTTCCCCGTCTCCGTCTGCGCCCAAGCCTGATAGATCTCCACCACAAGGGAGCGGAGAGATGCCAAGGAGACATGCGCGAGGTCGGCCGCGAGAGGATACCGCACCTTGACGGAAAAATAATTAATATAGAATAAGTTTTCTTAATCTTAGAATAACCCGTTTCATCGTTAATTTAGAATAAGTTTTCTTGATGTCATCCGGCTATGACCGGTGGTCCTTTTCACGACTCGTGTTCAAATAATGTGCACACAGGTCAAACGCTCTCGTTCCCGCTGGTGCCATCATGAGGAAGCCTCCAAAAAGCTTTAAGAAGGTTTGTCTCGCTTGTGATAATGGTGGGCGCCGTTGTAATAGACACTCACGGCGTGTCCTGCTTGAAAAAAAGGCCCCTGTACTTCTTCTAGATTCTAAACCCTTTGACTTGCCTTTTACCGCTGCACGCGACCGGCAAGCATCTTTGAAACTTCCGAGTTTCAAAGATGCGTTTTGTATTTTGGGTGCACCCTAATTTTACAAAACGGCCGAGCGCTTCCCGTTTGTGCGGGATATTCACATTTATTCCATGGAATATTTCATATGGATTAACACACATAAGCACGAAGGCATCGGCCACGCATCTTTGAAACTAACGAGTTTCAAAGATGCGTTTTTTGTCATTTTGGTGCGCATACCCAAATAACAAATCAGCCGAGCGCTTCCCGTTGGCGTGGGGTATCCAACGCTTGAATGTTGAATATTCATTGTAATATGAGTTAGCAAGCGAGGTTGCAAAGGCATCGGGACAGAATCTACGAAACTGTCCTATGCCTTTGCCTTTGGGTTTGGGTTAGAAGGTGACACCCAAACCCAAAGATGCCAAACAGCCGAGGGCTTCCCGTGCGTCCTAACGCACGAAACTTGGCACGAATACTACCATGGTACATATATTTAAGTTACCAGAAGCTCAAGGCTTAAAGTTACTTGTGCGCGAAACGCGCAATTTATTTCTAAGGCAGATGTTTTGGGTTTGGGTTCGAACGTGACACCCAAACCCAAAGATGCCAAACAGCCGAGGGCTTCCCGTGCGTCCTAGAGCACGAAACTTGGCACGAATACTGCCAAGATACATATATTTAAGTTACCAGAAGCTCATGGCTTCAAGTTACTTGTGCGCGAAACGCGCAATCTATTTCTAAGGCAGATGCTTTGGGTTTGGGTTCGAACGTGACACCCAAACCCAAAGATGCCAAACAGCCGAGGGCTTCCCGTGCGTCCTAGAGCACGAAACTTGGCACGAATACTGCCAAGATACATATCTTTGAGTTACTTGAAGCTCAAGGCTTCAAGTTACTTGTGCGCGAAACGCGCAATTTATTTCTAAGGCAGATGTTTTGGGTTTGGGTTCGAACGTGACACCCAAACCCAAAGATGCCAAACAACCGAGGGCTTCCCGTGCGTCCTAGAGCACGAAACTTGGCACACATACTGCCAATATACATATCTTTCAGTAAGTTGAAGCTCAAGGCTTCAAGTTACTTACTTTTTGTCAAGCAGAACACGCCGTGAGTGTCTATTGTGGCAAAGATGGCAAATAATAAAAGTCATTATGCGTAAAGAGTCGTTAATCACGGCCGTGACTTTTAGATTCACGGCCGTGAATCTTTCCGAATGGAACCAAAAACCGTTCGATTTTAATCGAACGGTTTTTGGTTCCATTCGGACATATGGACATCACGGCAAGACAACTCTTCAGTGTAATATTTCGCATGGCATGGGGATAGCCTATGGTGCGCTGCGGTCAGTGGTCAGCCACGGAGCCTCGTTAACACTGTATCGCGCGAGAAATCTGCCCCGCCCGTGCAGTGACAACATTTCCGATGCAGAGTTTCACTTCGCTTCCCAAACCACCGATTTCTGATATCTGGTTGGTCCGACTTGAAATAAAGCGCTGTGATTGGCTTATATTGCACACGGATTTCGTATTATGGGGGGAGCAGTTTTGATTTTCCCCCAAAAATAATTATATGAGTGGATAGCCCGTGATCAGGGCTACAACTTTTATGGGCAACGCACTATAAATAGGCAAGTATACGGGAGGTGGGGGCGAAAGGGAGCATACTTGCTCATTTATAGTGCGTTGCCCATAAAAGTTGTAGCCCTGATCACGGGCTATCCACTCATATAATTATTTTTGGGAAAAAATCAAAACTGCTCCCCCCATAAAACGAAATCCATTTGTCACGTCAGCCAATCACCGGGCTTGAAATTGTATCACAACGAACTGCACCAATCAGTCACCGTGCGCAACCCGCGTGCGATTTATGAGTCGTCCATTTCCAGGGGATCGTGCGACGATCGTTGGCCAAAACTTTGCGAAACAGAAGAAAAATGCAACCAGGAAAGGTTTAGGGAAATTATATAGAGCACCGCGCGCAGTGACGGCTGAAATAGTGGTCGCAGCGCATCATATATGATAGCTCAACAGGTACAGGTACAACGTCATGGATGCATGCACCGGTCATAGCCGGATGACATAAAGAAAACTTATTCTAAATTAACGATAAAATGGGGTATTCTAAACTTATGAAAAAATATTCTAAATTAAATAGCCTACCCACCTTGACCGCGGTGTAAAACACCGGGTCCAGCCGGTTGTACAGGGAGAGCTTCCTGGTCTCCGCGGTGGGTGTCCAGTCCGTAGCTTTGTTATCCCGCACCAGACGCTGTTCCCGAGCCAAGATGGGCTGCGGGTCAGTGTCTGCGGGATAACGCAACGCGGCGTGCTCCTCCTGGTGCGACTCACGTAGCGCCACCGGTACACAGCCCTTGATGATGTCCACAAGAGCTCGCCGTCCATCACGGTCAGACGAAGCGTCGGTGCCAGCCAACCAGACGTAGGCGTTGCTGTGCTTCTCCACAACCAGAGCCAGAACGTCGTAGAGCAAGCCGTTGACCTTGGCCACCACACGAGCCAGTGGGTCGTCGAGGTCTCACGCGGAACATGACTTTGTGTCACGTATGGCAGTCAGTGTCCCCGTAGTGTCACCCCTTGCCTTGAGTGTCACTTGCAACCTGCCACCCCGCGTGATCGCCCGACAATAAACCACCTCGGTATTTTATTATCTTCATCTTAGTCCTCTATCCGAAAGCCCGAACGTAGTCCAGTTTCCGTCTCTGCACTGATATATATACCCATTATATATATCTCCTCTTTCATGAGGTTATGGGCCTCTTCCACTCGGGTTACGTTTTTGGCTTTTGGTAGGTGGCTTTGATCACCCCGTCGCATCTCCAGCGACGTCGCGTCTCCAGCGACTGCATCTCCAGCGACCCCCTGTTTGCATCTCCAGCAACGCCCCGCTGTTACCGTAAGATTACGGCTACGGGAATCATCTGTGCGTGCCGTATCACGCCACTGTCGGCTTCAATTAGCATCTCCAGCTACGAGACCGCCTACACTCTATTCGCGGTTGTGCCTCTCTGAACATCAGCACCCCTCTTCCCGAATATTGGCTTACCGCACGGTATTTTTGACGTCACCAGCGTGTTCCTTGTCAAAAATCACCTCAATTTGACTTCCCCATCACTGGAAGTTATCAATTTTACGGAAAGTTACGGTTTCGCCTTCGCACCCTATCTTTTCTTCACATAATTTTGCAGTCTGCAGCTTGCATCTCCAGCGAGCGCCCTTCTGCTACCGCCGGTGTGCGCCAGCGGGTCGACATTTCGGCGTGACGTATCTCGCCACTGTTGGCCTCACGACACCTCCATCTACGACTACGACGACATCATCTTCTAAGCCTTCGCCTTCCTGGACAACAGCACCGCTTCTGCCGGAATATCGGCTTACCGCACGACTTTTTTGACGTCACCGGCGTCTTCCTCGTCAAAATTCACCCTAATTTGACTTTTCCATCGCTGGAAATTGTCAATTTTACGAGATGTTGTTGTTTTTCACTTGGAACCCTATCTTGCCTTCGCAGAATTCTGCAGTCTGCAGTGGGACTATGTCCACTGAGCGACAACGTGCGCGCATGGTCGCTGTTCAGGCTACCCTAGGGACTGTTCGGGTGCATCGACGAGATTCTACAACTGGATATAGTGTGGTGGTGTCTGGTGGTGCTCATGCACCAAACGCCAAACTCAAGTCCATCGCTTTCGCCATCGTCAACCAGAGCTTTGACTTCTACGAGCTCGCCCCGCGGCATCCCCCTCAGCTTTGCCCTCCACCTTGCGCGCCTCTTGGCCGCTGTCTGGTGGTGGCGTGTGGTGGTGCTGCTGCACCCATCGCGTCCATTCTCCTTTTTGCTTTCGCCATCATGTGCGGGGAGGATCCACACCGCGTTTTTTGCCTCACGTCCATTGCCACGCCCGCTCTGGTGGTGCCAGGCCGCATTAGGTCATGGCACCGCGCAGGCATCGGTTGAAAAACAAACGAAAATTCCTCGAGAGTTCGTACACAACGCGGAGCTCGTCACGTTCTTTAGCTTTGCAATCCTTGTAGTCTAGGTCATCGCCCATGCGGAGAGCCGCCTCTAGATGGATTGAAAAAGGTCCCTTTGGGCCTAGGACAACTTGTGGATTTGCCTAGCTGGGGTTTGAGGAGCATGTTGCATCTTGAAGTGAACTCACACCTTCGGGGTGAGGTGGTGTCACGCGGAACATGACTTTGTGTCACGTATGACAGTCAGTGTCCCCGTAGTGTCACCCCTTGCCCTGAGTGTCACTTGCAACCTGCCACCCCGCGTGATCGCCCGACAATAAACCACCTCGGTATTTTATTATCTTCATCTTAGTCCTCTATCCGAAAGCCCGAACGTAGTCCAGTTTCCGTCTCTGCACTGATATATATACCCATTATATATATCTCCTCTTTCATGAAGGTCAAAGGACGCCATCTCCAGCCCAGCCGAATGAAACTCCGTACGCAGCTGCACCACCAGCTCGGAGAGGAGGCCAACGTCGTCCGTACCCCTGAAGTGGTGCTTCTTGTCACCAAGGACATCCTCGCGGATACCCTTGGCCCATTGGGGGTGAAGACGCGCCTTGTAGCTGTCATCGACCAGCCTGCTCTGCTCCTGCAAGTACTTCATGGTCGCCACGTCTGCATCCTCGTTGGAAGTCGGAGCGGGGGTCGGAACAGTTGGCGTGCGCACCGTCGGACTGTTCCGAACCCCGTCTAATAGCCTCAGTGAGGCGTCGATGTCACTGTCCCTGTCTAGGGACTTCTTTGCTCGGACACCCGTCAACATTCCCATATTCTGAAAAGCCAGAGGGGAGGTGGTACGCAGCCGCGCGGTTGGGTGTGGTAGCGGGAAAATGGTAATGGTCAGCAGCGGAGAGGAGCTAAGAGAGTGGAGCGGCGAGGGGCACTCGAAGATGTCGTCGAAGTCGAAGGTGTCGCGAACACCAACCCAGAAAACAGTAACCAGTAGGGCCAGTGCCGGTGCAAAACTGAATCGGAACATTGCTAAGACTAGTCCGTAACGAGGCGCGGTCCCCATGGCCGCCACTCCCAGTCGCTTACCGTAAACAACTCATACCATAATCCCTAGTCGCACCCAAACGCGCCCGTGCGCACCACCTCTCCAAGCGGCCGTTTGGCCAATCATGGCCAAATCAGCAAGTGGAATAAAAGCGTGGATGGGACCACGACCTACTGGAATATCCTAGTTCACTAGATATCAGAAACTCCCGAACTGTGTGGATAAACTCTTAAGATAAATAAACCCTAAGCTAGATATACCCGGAACGGGCTCGGACGGTTTCGGAGTCTAGCCTACCTGTGACACAGCGTGTGTCACAGCACGAACCTATAGATCAGTCAGCAGTCCAGTGTTGGTCCTAGGAGTCTGTCATAGGGGCCTGAACCGGGACTCCCGGTCAGGGCTGCCTATACAGATTTCAGCAGAAGGTTCTGAATTTGATGACGAAGAGCCCATCCCGTTACGCCGAATGTCTAATACTGTAAATCGGCAAAATACGGTAAAAATTACGAGATATTACCATAAATTATACGGTAACCTTACGGTAAGGTGCTAAGGTCACGGTAACCTTACCCGCGTAATTAGTAACCTTACCGTCCAAACAAAGTAAGGTTAGCAAAGGTTAGCGGCCCGATATTACCGGTAAGGTCCCCAAAATCCGGGGTAATAGGGTGTTGAATTTCAAAAAAAAAAGAGTTGGAAAACGTTTGGGGGTGGGGCTTTGGGCCTTTGGCTCCCGCGAAGGCGGGGTGGGGGGCTTTAGGCCTTTGGCTCCCGCGAAGGGGGGGCTTTGGGCTTTGGCCGCCGAAGGTAGGGGCTTCCCAGGATTTCGCGAAATTTTTTGCGAAATATAGGTACCCCGGAGAAATCGAAAAATTTCGCGAAATTTGGGGCCCTTTTGGCGAAATTTCACCCCTCCCCGGTAAATATGCCGAAATTCTCGAATTTACCGTCGCGGGCGCCCTTAGCGTGCGTGAGAAGCTGATAACGCCGCGCAGATTTTGAATTTCAATCTTCTGTTTTACCTTAACCTTTAGAAGACAGTGTTAGTTCAACGTTAAGGGATTCAAGGTTTCACGGCGGCTCTTTCTCTCAGCAGACATCCGCGGTCAGGTCTCGTTAAATTTTGGAGTGGCACAACCATCGCCATTACTATCAGTCGGCATTCTCAACAAGTCCCCACGCTGCGTTGACGCAGCCGGTTTGATTGCATGTCGATATGCCTCATCGTCTGAGTTCTCGCTCGTTGAGCACAGTTATGGTTTGGCTTCAGACGAAGACGACGACGAGCCCTCAGAGCCCGCTTCATCTCATCGTCACCACGACATCCCATTTGTCATACAGTATAAGATATCACCGCGACTTCTCATATCACCGTGACATACCATAGGACCGCGACTTGCCGACTTCTCCCATCGTCTCCAACATAGAATACTCTCTCACCTTCTAGAATTCGGACATTAAGGCTCACGGAGCTTGCGAAATTTTAGGCTTATAAGGGTATATCGGAAGATTTCGTGCGAATTTCTCGAGAAATTTATGCGAAATATACGGGCGACGTTGCGAAATCCGAGAAAGAAATATAGGCGATTTGAAAAGAAATCCTGGGAATTGTGTAGCTGAAGGCCAAACATTTTTGAAAAAAGGCTTATATATAGGGTTTTTGGATCATTTTCCAAGGTGGGGGCCTTTTTCTTCGGCGCCGACAAAGGTGGGGGCGGGGGGCTTTAGCCTCGGCGCCGACAAAGGTGGGGGCGGGGGGGCTTTTATCTTCGGCGCCGAAAAGGCGGGGGCTTTGTTTGGGCTTTGGGTCAAAACCTCAAACGTTTTCCGGGCCAATTTTTTTGAAATAAACACCCTATAACCTTAACCTTACGGTAAGGTCTGGAGACCGACCTTACCCCACACCTCTGGTCCTCACGTCCTCACCCGTCGATCGAGAGATATGATGCATAGCGATAGGCCATACGATAGGCGATATGAAGCTGGGCCAACATGGCGCCCATAGCCATACATACGATACAAGTAGGGCTCTATCATAGACGTGCCATTTCCTCCCGAAGTTGGACAACACTCAACAGACTTCTTAACGGGCGGGGGTTATTCGCTGCCACGCTAATCCCTTTCATGGGTACTAGTCATATCAACTGTCAGCCTTATTTTCTCGTCTGCTAGCTTGTCCGCTACCTGCGCATATTTGTGTTTGACAACGCGAAGGTTCTTCGAGCATCGACCAGGGTGCCCGCTTGCCTGCGGAGAGCGTCTTCGTTCGACGTATGTTTTGTAGGAACTTATTGGTGAAACGATTACCTTCTGTGACGCTCATGTCATCTTGCCGCTTCAATCGACAGTATCGGAAATCGCAGTATACCGCCTCCCTTAACGGACGAAAAGAAGATCGGGTACAGGATTCTCAGCCCTTTCGTCCTTGCGTTCTGCTTGTGGTAAACAGCATGCCTCGTTCATCTTCAGGTTGTTGATAAGAATCATGTTTCCCTGAGCTCAGAAAGTCTGGCCTCGACATTTCCACGCTGCGCGTACGTCAGGTCACTACATGCTACAGCACAAGAAGGGTCGTCGCCATTTCCACGGACGTGTGTTACTGAGTCCTGCAAGTCGCACCAAATATTCCAAGTATGCACGTGTTTCTTTACGGACTTTCCACGCAGGTGCAGTGGGCGCGTATTGAGGGCGCCAATATGCAGCATCCAGCGCCGCAAGCGCATCAGCTATCCTCGTCAGCAATGCCTGCTTCGGCGCCGCTTGAGCTGACCGACCCGCTCTCCACCGTCCCTACGATCGTGGAGAGCTTAGGTGAATCCCTATCCTCTCAGTCGCTTTCTCTCCGCATCACGTATGCCACTCCTGTAGACTTATCTTTGGGTGCTTGTGGCTGCGCTGAGCACCCTGCTTGGATCGGAGGTGATACAGATGCAGGGGAGAAGTACCCCACTCTGCGGAAGCATCTGCAGGCCACGCTTCCGCGCATCCCATCACCAGGTACCACCGCCCTTATAAGTTGGCTTCCGCGGCTGTTAGACGTACCGAAATGTGAAAAGGAACTGGCCCTTGTGTTATGAGATATCAGAGACGTTTGCTCTGATATCTCAGCTCGCATAGGCAGATGTCATGTGTATGAGACCGTCCTGAGTTCAAACAGCCGAAACACACGGCAGGGTAAGGAACTCAGTGTCTGGATGGAGTCGGGTTCGCTTCTCACAATTTGCTCACAGGTTGCTTTACTCACAATCACGCTTCACATACTTAAAGTCTATAATTATTTCTCCGGTTCGCTCCAAAGTTATCGTTAGTCTTGTTAATCGGATTTTTGCCTCATCGCATCACAGATGGATATTTTTTGCAGACCACTTTGAAGACCCTCATCACAATACAACTTGAAACCTGCTTTCATGTCTTTAGGTGTGCGAGCACTCCCTACCATTTGCGTCTCGAGCATAGCCGGTTTCCCGGCGGCATTATCTCACGTAGGTGCTCGGGGGCTGAAACAGCCGTGTTCGTTGCTCAAAGCATCGCTCTTACGGCTCCACCTTCCGCAGCCGAACCTCAGAGGTGGGTCGCCCCCAATGCAATCAAGTGCAGTGCAGAACTTGGAGCCCGCGCTCGTTGTGGCCTCAGTCTCAGTCTAGAGACGTATGCCGTGTGCACCGTGCCTCCCAGCGCGGAATTCTGTGCTTTTGGTGTTTCCGTGCTGACGACAGCGTGCTCGGGCCATCCGAGCGGTTTCACGCTTCACTGCTCGCCAGCTTCGTCTCTGCTAGCAAACAGAGCTCCATTTGGCAGATGCAGAGCTGCAACCAGGGCAAACCACGGATTAGCGCGAGGAAGCCTGAAGGCTAAAAGCGACGGACGAGTGAATAGTACGGAACTGAGGAACACGGACCCCGGCTTTATTGATCTCGTGATGTAGCCCCTTAAGCTCCGACCTTACCTGAGGCGATTTTTTTTATTAACGGAAAGGACTTTATCTTCGAAAACATCGAGTGAGCCACGGAATTTCCAAAGCGAGAGCAAACGGGTCGGAACTAATATCGTTCTCCAAACACAGGAAATGCTCACTGTTTCCAAGTGCTGAACCGAACGTCACTTTTTTTCTCGATAAATAGAAAATAAGAAGGGGACCGTAGGATTCCGTAGGAGCCGAGTATTGTGTGGCAAGCCGTCGGTTGTCCTGGGAGGAAGGACTCTCTTCCGAGGTGGGCGGACGGGTGGTCAGGGCGAACGTGCGGCCGGCGGTGCACATGCTTCTGGAGGCCCTGGAGAGGACATGCGCAGGGCTGCACCCGCGGACCATCTTCTGCAGCACTGCGTCACGGTCGCGTATCGAGGATGTCCACGCCCGTCGCCACGTGGCAGAGCTCTTTGTTCAAGCTATCAACAATGAGGTGGGTACGCACTGCTGTACCGTAATGTCAGCGCAATTTACCATCTGCAGCTTTGCGCCTCTGTGCCCCCCCCGGCAACCCGCCCGCCCTGCAGCTGCCCTGTCAACACCGCTGCTCTTCCTGGGGGGGGTTCTCATAGGATTCATGCCGGCTTTACCCCTCACTTCCCCGTGGAGTTTCACACGCTGCAGGGCGCTTCAGGGCTGCGGAGCGTCACACGCTGCAGGGCGCTTCAGGGCTGTGGAGTATCATGACGCCAGTAGGGCGCCTAGGCTGCGGAGCGGTCACACGCTGCAGGGTGCTTCTGGGGCTGCGGAGTGTCACACGCTGCAGGGCGCTCAGGGCTGCGGAGTGTCACACGCTGCAGGGCGCTTCGGGGCTGCGGAGTGTCACACGCTGCAGGGTGCTTAAAGGCTGCGGAGGTTTAGAGCAGTTGTTGCAACGGGGTGACTCAGGTGTATCTGGACGTCCGCATCGTCGTGCGGCTGGCGCAGTGCTTCGGGTTGGATCTGGACGACCTGGAGCTCGGTACGCCTCCCAACCGACGCTTGGCAACAAGCACCCACGCAAAGTCATTGCATGCCCACATATTTTCTTGGTGCCCGCTGCATGTGTCGAGAGGCTCCCTGAAAGGGCGTGTGGTTGGTGCCCTCGCCAGCTCGTTCCAAAGACCTGCTGTAGAGCAGAGCCGGGGTGCACTCTGCGTTCTGCGTGATTGGCCCGAGTACAAACGCTCCTTCAAGTCCGTCTGAGCGGTGCCACATGCGAGGGTCTTGACAGTGACAGCAACAGCAAGCACAGGAAGTAAGGGAACGGGAATGAATGTGGTGGCAAGCGGAGAGCGCTGGTGAAGTGAACGGCGTTCCCCTTTGACAGGCGAAGTGGTGCGGAGGGGGGACACGGGCAGGTGATGCATCTGGGGCCAAGACGATGCTGCACAAGTACGTAGAGGACCTGCTCGAGGGGGTGCAGCTGGCTCCAGCGGTGCAACTGATCCTGCACTTCGAGCTCCATGATCTGGCTTGCATCCCCACCCTCTCCCTGCTCGTCGATAACAACCAGGTATCAGCCCCTGCCACCTGCTCGCCGACTCGGAGAAAGGAGGGACACGTGGCGCTCCACACTCTCCCGACGGTTTCCCCATGACTTGAAACTGGACAAGTGGCAGTGAAGTCATACGGCTCCGTTGCAGAAGTGCGAGGGCAGGTGGGAGGGGGGGGGACTGCAGCGCAGCCTTTCGAAGGGGCGTTGTAGAGGGGTGGGGGAGAGGTTAAGGGGGGACTGCAGGACGAGCTTGTCAAGGGGCGTTGCAGAGGGGTATCGTGATGGGTTGAGAGGTACCCCTGCAGGATGGCCTTGCGGAGGAGCTTGCGTCTTACCTCGAGTCCGAGATGCAGGAGGCGCTGGTGAGGTTCACCCCGCTATCTCCTCACCTCATTGCAGCTCCGAGCTGCTGTGCCGGGATGGTGCCATGTGGCTACCTGCCCGCCACACAGGACAAATCCTGCCCTCCACAATGTATGAGGGAGGGTGAAAGGGAAGGTCGCCATCGATTCACTGATTACCCCCGGAGTTCGACTCCAGCCGTCGGTTCATCGATTGCCCCGCAAAGTTGACTTTGCCCGTTGATTGGTCATCCCAGGAGCTTGACTCTTGCCGTTGATTCAATGGTCATCCCGGGAGCTTGACTCTTGCCGTTGATTCAATGGTCATCCCGGGAGCTTGGCGCTGGCCTACGTTCAGGCACGATGGCTGCTTTGTGGTCAGGCGCAGGAGGCTGCACGGTGGTGCGCCGCCATGCACCCGGCGTGCTCCGCCTGTCCCTCGGTGTGCGGGAAGCTCCCGATCGTTCACACACCTTGGCGGCGGCGGTGAGGGATGGCGCCACCCGTCCACAAAGGCTTGGGGTGGGTGCAACGCAACAGGTGAAGCATCTCATGGCAAGGGAGATGTACAAGCCCGCACACCGGGTGTGTAAGGCCTTCAAGCTCCAGGTCGGTCTCATGGCCACCTCTCACCTCTCGATGCCACGTACTCACGCTCCTCTGTGTGCACTCACCTCCGGCACGCTATGTTGCCGAGATGAGGGGCATGCCTAGCGCCAGCGCCTTTTGTCGGTCACAATCAGACTATGGATGAACAGCGAGAGGCGCGTTCCACCCAGGCTCCGCCTGCCGCAAGGCCCTGCCTTCCGCCAGGGCGCACGTGGCTGGGAAGAGCCAAGGTGGGACAAATGTTGGGGAGGCGCAGGAGAAGTTCCCGGAGGTGAGGCGCATGCACTACCAGGAGGCTTTGCGCAAACTCGTCTCTCGATCGCAGTGGGACGTGGCCATCGCCATGGCCGGTGCGTGTCGATCCTGCGTGCACCGCCCGGCCTCCCTCAGGCATCCTGGCTATTACCCGCCGGCCCGGGCATTGAATAGTAGCAGCATAAGCCCGCGGCAGCATAGAGCATTCTGTTGATGGCTGCACGGCTACACCGCATGGCTCCCTCTCCAGTAAGCTGCGCCAGCCTCCGGACCCCTGGAGGCTAGGGTGAGGCGCGGGGGCGCACCCCAGCCCACTGCCTGCTGCAGACAAGAAGCCCCTCTTCTGGACCCGGATGGTACTGCTTGTAGCATTGTCGATTGGGCATTGCTGCGATTCATTTTGGGTGTCACTCCCACTGAAGTAAACCAGAATCACATGGAAAGCCGCGGTGAGGGGGGATGGCGGTGGAAAGCCGCGG
>LGRX02001050.1:0-68576 GCA_001247695.2 Cymbomonas tetramitiformis | reverse complement strand
GTAACGCGTGCAACTGGGGCGGCAGAACAAGACGCGCATCTGCAAAAGTACCTCGTGCAGGTGTTGGTGGAAGTGGAAGAACTGGCGCGGGCGGTGGAGCTGCATCAGCACTTTGGACTCGAGGTGGGCGTGGCAGTGCCCTGCCCCATAATGAGCCAGAAACTTCACCTCTAACTCCCAAGCAAGGTACTGCTCATGGGGACGGGGGTGAGGAAAGAGGGAACTCAGGGCCGCCTGCAAGGACAGGGCTGGCATCAGCGGAGCATGAGGGGTGTCAGCTCATGCTGCAAAGCAGGCGTGAAGCGCGGCGTCGAGGCCGAGCTTGTCCTTGGCGTGTGTGAAAGCCGTCCTAGGTGCCCCGCTTGTTCACCGGGCAGCACATGATTTGCCTGGCCGCGAGAGCTCTGGCGGGCTCAGGGGGGGGAGAGCCTGCAGAGTTCACCCAGCAAGGAGAGGGCGGCGGGTAGTGACCAAGGTTGTGGCGGACGAGGTGTTGAGCACTGAGAGGGGAGATGACGCGCAGACGCCGTGCCCTGGAGACGACGAGGTGCAGGCTAATTCGCTTCGGGCAAGAGCTCGCTACCTGCAGCTGGATATGTACATGCCATCCGAGAGGATCCAAGTCGTGGCCACCTCCGAGCAAATTGCAGCCGCCGGGGAGGTGCTGCAGGCAGCGGACGTCGTGGGGCTGGACGCTGAGTGGTATGCCTGCAGTCGACGGCGCCCGCACCGTGCCCATCCCGGAAAGTGGGGGAGATGGTTGCTTTCTACCGGCGGCGCACCTCTGAATTGCTTTGCGAGCGCTTTCTTCGGGTCTCTGCTAGCCTGGACTCTGTGATGTAAATGTGTGCGTGCACGAGAGGGGAGTCGGGTGTGCGTGTACCAATTCCACGTCAGTGGCCCGGTGGTGGTCCTGTGCCGCTGACCTGAATGATCTCCTGGGGCAGATGCTGAAGCCCTGCTTCTTGCCACCCCCTGTGGGAAGCGCCGCGCCTCGGCTTGAGGCTGCTCCCTGTGGGCGATGCCATTCCCCAGCTTCATGGCACCTTCTGTGGGAGCCGCCGTGCCCCCAGCTTCCTGCCACCCCTGCGGGAGGTGCCGGGCCTCAGCTTCGTACCAGCTTCTGCAGGAGGCGTAGGGTCCAGCCTCCCGGCTGTCTGACCCCCGTTTTCCTGCCCGCTTGTGGGAGGCGCCAGGCCTCTCCTCTCTGACGTGGGATACGGGACCTCGGGACAGGCGACCAAGTTTTCAGAGACGTGCCTCACGGCGCCCTGTGGCCATCCTACAGCTCGCGACGGCAGAGCACTGCTTTCTGCTTGACATGATCGCCCTCTGCGAGGTTCCCATCCCCAGCTTCCACACTCCATACCTCTCCCATCTCCTCTCCACGGCCGCCCCCTCTCCCGCCAACCCTCGTGAATCCCGGCGTTCAGCGCCTTGCCATGCAGGCCTCCCCCCGTGCCCAAGGCCTCCCGCGCACCGTCTCCCGTGCTTGTCTCCTGCATGTTCCGCATTGTCTTCCTTCTTCCCCGTGGCACTCCCCCACCCCTTGCCTGCTGCCTCCCTCATTCCTGCCCCATGCCTTACTACCCGTCCTGCGCCCCTGGCCCTCGCCACAGCCACCCCCACTCCTTGCCCTATGTATCTCCCACTCCATTCCCCCCTTTTACTAGCGGCTAAACTCGGTCCCACACCGGAGCAGGAGTGTCCACAAGCAGCGGAGGCGGCCTTGCTTCCGGTCATGAGCTCAAGCAGCACCCTCAAACTCGGCTATGCCGTCAGTGGGGATCTCAGCTGCCTGGTGCCGTCTCCTCGCCGCCGCTCCTTGCCCCCATTCCCCTTTCTTCACCGCCCGCTCCTGGCATCGCGACCCAACAAACAAACCCAGTTACCAAGCTTGCACACGGGGGTTGCTCGACCGCCTCCTGGTTGTGCAAGTGGCAGTGCAAGCAACGGTGCGTGTGAGGCTTATCGCATGTCCGCCAGCGGCGTGAGGCAGAGGTGCTGGTGCGCTGGGGAGGAGCGCCATACGGCTGCAGGCGGCCACAGGTTTACAGTGCTTCATGCGCGTGGAGGGCGTCGTGGACCTGCAGCAGCTTGCCCGTACAGTGCTCGACTCCAATGCGCCCCAGCCACAGGTCCATGTTAGAGTCGCGCCTATCGCCTCTCCCCGTCCCCTTAATTCCGGTTCTCAGATAGAGGTGCTCAAGACAACTGGGGATCCTTGGACGAGCCTACAAGTAGGGGTTGACATCACACGCTCCACTCGGGAGCGCACAGCTGCCCAATCATAGAGAGCGTGCAGGGACATGTGGGAGGTTGGGAGAGGGAGCGGCTGCCGAGTTGCGCATGTGTTGCGCATGTGCTGTTCATGTAAGCAGCCTGCACTCAATTCGGGAGTCCCCTGTGGGGTTCTGTGGCACACCTGGTTGCCGTTTCTAAGCACGCCCTATGGTTTCTGTGGCGCGCCTGGTTGCTGCCTCCAAGAACGCCCATCGGGTTTCTGTGGTGTGCCCGATATTCCGTTTCTAAGCACGCCCTATGGTTTCTGTGGCGCACCTGGTTGCTGCTTCCAAGAACGCCCGTCGGGTTTCTGTGGCGCGCCTGGTTGCTGCCTCCAAGAACGCCCGTCGGGTTTCTACGGCGCCCCTAGTTGCCACCTCCAGGCATGCCCATTGGATTTCCGTGGCGCGCCTCGTTGCCGTCTCCAAGGATGCCTGCCGTGCTGGGGATTATGGCAGAGGCTCCTTGCCAGGGCCGCTTTCGATTCAGCACCCGGTAGGTCGGTCCGCTGCAGCGAGGCGAAGGGTTTACTTTGTGTGAGCTGGCTGCAGGGGCTCTCAGGTCTCGCCGAACTTTGCCTCGGGATGCCCTTGGATAAGAACGTCCGCATGAGCAACTGGTGCCTCCCCCTCCGTTTGCTCTTGATGCTGCCATCGAGTCTGGATCGTGGCTACTGCCACTGAGTAGACCGACCAATGAGACGCTTCTCAGCTCGGACCATGCTAGGATCCCCTCATCGCGTCGATGAGTGAGGCGGATAAATTTCCAAGTGTCGCGCTCATAGGCGTTCAAAAGCCGCTCATCGATGCATTTAGCCCCGTACTGCTTCACAAGCGCCACATGGCGCCACGTAGCAGATCCTAGCTCCTGCTCCCGTGCACAGCGCCTACGTCACGGCATTCCCAACCACGGCAGACCCCCCTGGATGCGCCTCGCACGTGGCCGCCGGGTACGCCCGCCTGGCTGGGTGCTCCTGACACGTGGCGCATCCATGCGGCAGGGAGCAGCGGCCCTTGCAGGCTGCGCAGATCAGGTACGCCGCGCTGGACGCGGTCTGCCTCCTCCCCATCTACGACGATCTGCTGGCGCGGTCGCCGCCCAGAGGAGCCAAATATGTACCATACACATACACGGGGAACTCGCATGCCCGAGAGGTGAAACAGGCGGGTGCTCGAGCTGCCCGAGAGGCCTCCGCGCCGGCAGGCACGCCCACGTCCGCAGCCACTCCCCCCCAAAAGCTCCCTTTGTTCCACCTCACGTGCATGGTCGGGCGCAAAGGGAACTGCTCCTTCGCATCTCATTGACCTGAGCACTGCGGATCAGAGCACGATGCGAGGAGCAGGGATCCTGGCCACAGGGGAGCGATATGCGATCTGCTCTCAGCTCCGCGCTCAGGCTGCGCATGACAGAGGAACGCGCGCCTGGCTAGCGAGCGCTCAAGTTTGAACAGTTGTGGACTGCCTGCTTGGTGGAAGAGACCGCCCTGTGATGCGCCGCACGTGAAGGAAGGGGGATGTGGCCTAAAGAAGCGCTGAGAAGACCGCCCTGTGGTGCACCGCAGGTCTGCGCGCAGGGCAATCCGCACCGAGCAGCAGCGGATCAGCTGCAGCTTCTGGGGCAGCTTCCACATTGCCAGTACAGGCCGCATTCACACAGGGGCCACCTGTGGATACGGGGGAAATAGCTCACAGCAATGAGATGGCGAGGCATCGCGGAGGATCTGGCCTAACTCCCCTGGACCCTTTGCATGTGCAAGCAGGTCCGATCCCGCGCTTGTGTCAAGACTCGCCTTCCTCGGGCACTTCCTCAGCAGCAGCCTTGGCTGTACTGTCCAGACCCAGCCCTACATACAGTAATGAGCCTTACGTTACAGGAATGAGCTCAGGCCCAGCCTGCAATGCACCGTTTGATTAAGGCCCGCCCTACGTAGCAGGAATGAGCTCAGGCTCAGCCTGCGATGCACCGTTTGATTAAGGCCCGCCCTACGTAACAGGAATGAGCTCAGGCCCAGCCTGTGCAGTGCTGTCCATCCAAGGCATAGCGTAAGGGATGTTGGATGGGGTAAGCAGCACTGCAGGAGCTGGCGAGGCGCATGCCGGAGGAGCTTCCAGAGGGGACGGCGCGAATGCTACAGCTGCCGGCAACCGCCGGTCGCTCAAACGAGGCCGCGGAGCTGCTGGGGATCGCGACAGACCGCGTGGTGAAGTCGATTGCGGTGCTGGTGGCAGGCGCCGTGTCCACCATGAGTAATGGAGCCACCCCGTCCAGGGTGGAGGGGGCTGGGGTTGGGGCGGTCGGGACAGCAGCGGGGGAAGCAGGCACAGGGAAGGGTGCCGCGCCCCTTCCCGTGCTGCTTCTGTTGCTCGGGTCACAAAAGGCGCATCTGAGCAAGGTAGGGGCATGCTTCCGCCCACAACAAGCCTTTGAGGGTCTTGTAACCTTGCAACGTGCACTGTTCTGTGGCAAGGTCACGCCCGTGCTGCTCCCTCCACGTCATTCTGCCTGCAGATGCAGGGCCACATTCAGCAGAAGCGGCTGAGCTGGATGTGTGCGAAGCCTATGCGATGGGGCCGCGGTGGCTGTGGTTGTGGTACCCTGCGTCAGATGATACGTGGTAATGTGACTGGCAGGTGGCTGCCCACTATGGGGTGAGGCGGAAAGCGGTCCAGATGGCGACGGTGGCGGAGTGTGTGGACATATTCGGTTATCCGCCAGGGAGCATGCCTCCCCTCGGCATCCGCATGATGCATGACACTATCATTGACATGGAGCCAGCGAACCGAGATGAGGAGCTCTACTGCGGAGGCGGCTCCCCCGAGCACATGCTCGTGATCCCCGCGCGCGCCCTGGTGGCAGCCGCAAACGCTGCGGTGGCGCCCATTGCCGTAGTGCCCGAGGTACCGGAGGCAGCAGTGGATGCTAGGCGAGGGGCAGAGGCTGCCGTGCAGCCTGTTGATGACGCTGCGGGCATCGTGGCGAGCGAGGAGCGCAGAGGTGATCCGGCGGCTGGCGCGGCTGACGGCATGAGGGCGGGGACGACGGCCTTCGTGATTGACCCTGCACTGGCCCGACTCGGCCGATGGCTACGTTGCTTGGGGGTGGACGTTGCGGTGCCGACCACCCACGCCAGCGCCCCGCGCGCCGTCGCTGACAAGGTGCTCACCGTTAGGGTAGTGTGGCGTGTCTCTGCTGGATAGTGTGTGACACAAGCAACAGGGAACTCCAGCGCCAACATCCGAATTTCCAGCGCCATGTGCACGATCACCAGACCCCGTCAGGCAGGGAAACCCCTGCTCTTTATAAGGACGAACCTGGGCACAGTGTACTTTAGTTAGTTACTTACTTAAAATCAAAACACCAATCGCAGTGTTGTGGGATGATGGCATGACACGATGCCAACATGCCACGCCAGCGCCATGCCATGCCATGCCGCAACCGGGTGTGCTGTGGCGTTTGCGAGTCGTCAATAAACTGTCAACCAAACATTGCACACTCGCCTGTCGGTTGACGGAATCATCAGAAGAGCAAATCGAAATGCGATGACCAAGTTTAAAGGGCTAATGAAAGTGAAAGCGAGATCTAGAGAATCGTAATCGGCTCGGCCGATGATTGTGATGGCAGCAAAAGACCACGTGGATATGACCTAGCAGAGATCTCGAGATGCACAATGCTATTATGGGAACGGATGCCGGGCTAGCTCGGCAGCAATCCGAGCCAACGTGCGGCGTTGAAGCGTACCCCTCAGCTTAGCTGGTCGTCGCAGTTGGAGGATACAGGACCCCAAGTGGTGGGCAATATGGGAGGACCGGTTTGCAGGAGCTGATTGAGCTGGCGGCGGCAGAGGGGCGAGTCATCCTGACTCGACACCGGCGCCTGGTGGAGTCGAGGCTCGGCCGAGTATCATGCTTCTACCTCAATGACCCTAGCCCCCAAAGCCAGCTGCGTCAGGTGCGGGTGCTATCTTGGCCAGTGCTCGTCTTACACAGTGCCCGCTCACCCCTCAGGGCACGTGTGGCCCCTTGGCTGTGAGCAGGGCGCTGCGATATCTGGGCTGCCCGGAGTGCGCCAGTGGGGCATGAAGGGGATGTGAGCTTGGGCCAGGACAAAATAGCCCTTTGCGAGATACTCCATGTTTTATAGTCCGTGTATCGACCTGAATGTGATGGGGAGTATCACCGTTCCCGGACTCGATAGGAGGTGCAGGAGTGCGGGAAGGGCGAGATTGCACAAGGGGGAGTCGGATCACAGAGTTTGAACTGTCGCGCAGGTGGCAGCGCACTTCAAAATTTCTTTCGATCACGACAAGTTGCTGTCGCGGTGCTCACGCTGCAATGGCGCGGTAGTGGTGCGCCGCACCGCCCAGCAGGTGCATCCCCTCCCTCCCGAATCTCTCACCTCGCAGCTCTTCGTTGTCTCCATGCGACCATGGCGCGATGTTGCAGCGCAAATGATAACAAGACACGGAATGGCGCACACTTGGCGGTATCATCACTGCAACTGTTTCATCTTCTGGCCGCTGGGTGCATACATGCGGAGGGTATGACAGTAGGGCCTTCGCTTGCTTACAAGGGGAAGGGGTCGGGGATGGAGTTTGTTGGGTTGAAGCAGATGGCCGAAGATTGCAGCGTGCCACCTCATGTACTGGTGAGAGTCCACATATTGAATAGGCTCTGCTGTATGCGGTCTACTGGTGCTTTGAAAGTGCTGTCCGAGCACCCCGGTGAGCATGATGAATATTAAAGCAGGCAGAGGGCGCGTGAAGGGTGTTGTCTACATACCGGGGCATGCGGGAGCTCTGAGGAGGGGAGCCTGCCACCAGCAATGTAACATAGTGCTGTACAGGAGGAGTTCTTGGCGATGACTGTGTACGGGTGTATTGGGGGGTGCATGGGGTATCTTGGGACGGGGCGTCCAGGAAACTGTGGATGAGTTCTGGCGCTGTGAGAGCTGCAACAAAGTGTTTTGGGTGCGCTTCAGGAAGTTCTTTGCCTACCCCAACTGGAGTGCTGATGCGCCTTCCTGCCAGTTTGGGTGTCTGCTTTCGAGGTTGATTAGAACCGGCCTAAGTAAGAAAGCTTCGAAGGTGAAGCTGGGCGGATTTGCTGTATGGGGTGTCACATTGCAGATGGGGCCCAAAAGTGCGAGTGCGGTGAGCTATATGAGTCAGGTGGGATGATTCGGTCCTTCTGCCGATGCTAGCCAGAGCGCACTATGAGTGGTATCATTGATATTGTTTATGGACATTTGCATATTCTAGCTCGATAGAGTCAACTGTGTGAAATATATATCCAGGGGAGGCCTCACCGAAGTCCGAAATGGCGGTTGGTGTATGGACCCAGTAAGATGCCCATGAATTCAATCGCTGGAAAACAGAATGCTCAGTCAATGCATCTGCACCTCTAGTCATATTTATCAAGTGATTTGGTTTTTGATTGATATAATGGTTTGTGGCATGTACCTTCAGATGGAGGATATGTTATGCAGCAAGCAAGTGGATGCCCTCCTTGATGAAGGGTCATCAGGCGAGCATGACATCTGTGGAGACTGTGAATGAGGAGAGTGCAGATGATGCCATGCCCGTTCCTTCGGTGGCTGCATCCGGAGGTCTTCGCATTGTTTCGCGGACATTGGTATTCAATTTGTCGAATAGAGTTGATCTGTATGTGATGTATTGCACACCCTGTCGCGGCAAGGGTATTGCATGGCCAGTTGAGTGTCAGCCAGTTATTTGGTATTGTTAGGGTATATATAACCATACATCATTGATATATTGTATTCATTACAGAACGTTGCATGTAGAATGGGGGCGACAGGCACCCCGCATAACAATGAACCATTCGATGATGTTAATGATGATCTGAAAAGGTGCACTGAGGCAAATTTGATTTTAAGCAAATGGTGCAACCCTACATATCGAACTTTCATTGCATACGTTTGGCACAGCGGTCAGTACTAGTGAGCCACTAGCGTAGCATGCAATATATGTAGGTATTGCAGTGCTAATGGTTCGGTCACCGAGGGATACCCCATTGCTCTTCGGATTGTCTGGTTTGCTTTTTGGGTTCGGAAATGCATTTGTTCAGAAATGCACAGTCTGGTAGTTTGTTGGCTTCTGGCTATCTGGGAGTGCGGGCAATTGATAAGTACCAATCAGTACCAGAAATTACGTATAATTACGAGTAATTGCCAATAATGACGCGTGATAACCAATAATTACGGGCAATTATGCTCACAATTTACTCGAGGATAGGCCTAACACATGTTTTCCCTTACATCTCCAATTGGAAAACGTAGCGCGGAATTTTGGATTTGTAGAGCCTTAAAATGCAGTGTTGCCGAGAGGATCATACATAGTCCGAGAAATTTGCAAATTCCGTGTTGCTGCCAGGGTATTGCATTCCTGATCAGCTACAGGACAACCACCGCAGTCTGAACCAATTCTTGAGCCGTCACAGCACGACTGCGATGATCGATGTCGATATTGGATTCGGCGAGCGCCACCCTTTCATTCCAATCTCGCCACTATTTTATCCCAGCACCCTGTCTATCGTGCTATCTTCATTGAGCACGTTGTAAACGAATCACTGCTATGAAACACGGAATATTTCGTTCCACACTCATTAGAAGGGGTTGCGCGGTTCTCTCTACTAACCCGAGTTCAGAGCCAACCTTGATTATTAAGCTTGAGCAGAACTGAGCCGAAATTAGGCATAGTTTGGTCGCGCTCCTTGAGCGCCAACTGGTATATCATCCATCACCACATCCTCGGCTAACATAATCGTCCTACTAAGTAACAGCAATGAACACAGTGATCACAAACTTATGTTTCGAGGATGAGGGCGGGGTGGCAGCTGCACACTGTTCTTCACACTGCAAGAAATCATGGTAGGATCCAATCTGTAGCCATTCAAAGTCAGTGTAACACACCAGCAAAATTGGAAGTGCTTGTGTTGCCCTAACACAGGTGAAATTATACAAGGGTTTTTTTATCAGTTGCCGTAAACTTGAAACTACTGTTTCTTCAATAAGTGTGAGTATCTTCTTGTTCCCTCAACCAAAACATACATCGTTGAGCCCAAGATCTGAGCATTTTCTTACAGTCCGGGAATTTCGGGAAATCACACCGTATCTACCATGGATATCCTCCATTTCTCAGACAAGGCATACAGCATAGGTTTCTGTACTATCTTGTTATCTGACCTCCTTTTAAAAAGCAAGGGAAGGTCAAGAAACGTCTTTACTTGTCGTCGCGTAGTGATGACGAGATCTTTGCTGTACCAAAAGAACGAGGAGGAATGGCTTATGTGTTGCTCATCAAGGACCACCTCTTCGTGATTTGTTGGGAGGTCTCCTGTACAAAAACCGGCTGCCGGCTTCTTAAGTTTAATTCGATGAATACAGTTTCGCTAGGATTTTGGTTATTACGCGAGTCGACATATCAAGTCCGCGTGCGCGACTCAGCCGACGTTGACGTACGATTAGTCATACTTACTAAGAAAAGCTCTTTTGGAAGGAGGAGAAAACTCTGTCCCTAATTTCCGCCCAGAACATCAGCACTTCACGCAGTTGTGTGGGAGACGAAATTGGCCCTTTGCCAAATCCAAATTTTCAGGGGCTTTCTCCGAGATGATATTGACGTATTGATGCTCTTGTTTCGAACACAAGTTGCAGCGGTTATTAGCGGGACATCGTCTAGGACGCAAGGCGCTCACCGGGTCCCTGGTATGGTCTGATGCCGGACCGTTGGTAAGATGGCTCTATCTCTTTCTTCACGTATGAAATTATTAAGAACCTTTCCACGCTCAACAGCTGCCTTATTTGCGGACCGCATACGATATCGCGCACTATTCCTAGCGTCTGCTCGAGCATCTGCACGCACTTCCATGTCGCCAACTTTTTGCGGCGGCAGATTCTGTTCCCCCAGAAATGCAGGCGCCCTTTTTGAGCAAGTATCCGTCAGCGAGGAGAATGGCGCTTCTACAATAAATAGTCCACACTGCCTTAGCTTTAGCTGTAAAATGATTAAGCGACAGTGATAGTGTTTAAGGGTAAGGTGGAAGTGCTTCGTAGCGGCACACACCTGTTCCTCCCTCCCTTTCCCTCGGGACTTTCTTACTAACTGTTTCGCTGCGTTCTGAATGCTCTTCTCGTTGGTGTCTTCATCGACTCGGGTAGGAAACACGTCACTTGATTTCTTCTCAACAAAACGAATTCAGCCGATAATCAGTTTCAGTTTACAGGAGTCCTTGCAATTGCTTCGAATAATTATGAATTGAATGAAACCATAAAAAGACCGTGCACTCGATCGGTTGCAACACCAGCTTTACTTAAGACAACAAGCAGAAATTCACGAGCCAACTTCAAGTAGAATTCGCATGAACAACCTATCGGGTACATACCTCCACTTGAGTCCCAGCACCAGTGTTCAGCAGCACCACACATGTGGTCGTTGTCACAAAGATTACAACGAACACGAAAAGATGATCATATTGACTATGTTTTCTTCTTCGCTCAGCTCCAAAACTGACAGCAAAGTGAGCTCCACTTTTCCTGAAGAAATGTGAAATTTTCGAAACACTGTCATCACACGGGAGGGACAGCCCCAGAGAAGAGGAGTGTCCAAGTGTGCGTTTGAGATTTGCCCAAGTTTCCAGCACGCGAAAACAAGACAGACATGTCACAAATTTTGTGACTCTTTGCTGAAATAGAAACTCCATCGGCTTTATTATGATTCTAAGTACAGAAGACGCAGTTTGAACTACACAGGAGAATGTACGACAGGGCCGTTCCCCAAAGTGTCTAAAGGAAAGTCAATCGGCACGATAGGAATACTTTAAAATCGACTCATCTGAAGGGAAGTAAAATTCAGGGGGAAATTTTATTGTATACAACGATATTCTCTTCAAGTGTATTCTCCGTTGCCTCAGAGACAAGGGAAAATTACGCAGTGGTATCTGCTGTAGCTGCAGGCATGCCGACCTGAACGTATCTTCACATTGAATGGGGGCACCCTTGTGCATTATGTGTCCCAGCTCACACTGTAAAATAACGCTCAAAATATCTTTTATTTTGCTGTGAAGAAAAAAGCCTTTCGAATACCTGGATGTCACAGCTGAACTAAAACTCTGCGATCTGATTTTCTGGGAACGCGCTTCTCGGCAGCCTGTACGCTACCAGCCCATTAAAGTCCGTACATACACAGCTAAGCCGGAGAATCTAAGTCTATGAATTACGCACTTGTCAACTCAGGCTATTCTCGGTAATGTTCAATGCGTGGCGTTACTTGTCTGCCTTCCAAGTTTTCTTTTCGTTTTTTGTTTTTTGTTTTTTACTCTGGTCTGGTGTCCACTTCTTTTCTTCGGGGATGGGGTCTCAGAGCTACTCTCACCAGTCAGAGCCTCCGGAAGCGATTTCTTTTAGTTTTGAAGATTTTTTATTTTCAGATGTTGTCCGGAGAGTGTCCAGAGTCGCAAAACAGAGCTCATCGATTTCCCGATCGAGAGTATAGTACTATACTGTGACACTGTCCCCAGGGAGAGGGTGGAGCCGAGGTCGGTGGAGCCTTCAGACTACAGTGGACACAGTACAGTAGAAACGCTCATATGAAATTATGACGGAAAATCGGCCCCTTTTTGGCAACGGAGACGATAAATTGGGGAACGGTTCAGAAATGATCCACGATGGAAAATCGAAAATCTCAGTCGTTCGATTTTTTCGATTTTCCCGTTCTGGTTTTGTTCGCTTTGTCACCGTTCATTCCTTTTTCTCACAACTTACGGGGGCAGTCGCACAGCCTGTTTGACCGGTGTATATTACATAAAAACCATGATACTAAGCATGCGCATACATTGAATAGTGATCCTGAGACTGTTAGTACCAAGTAGGTACCAACAATCTGAGGATCCGCTGACGCATTCTCCACATTTTGAGAATCCCCGCAAGCGGGCTACTTGCGCCCGGTTGCGGGGTATGTGTTTTCTAGCAAAAGGGGATTCGTCAACAGATTCGTAGCGATAACTTTCGCCTCGCTAACAGTATTAACAAAGTAGGTACAGATTTGGAATGCCGAGACTCTTGCGCATCGATTGCCATCATCCGATATACCCCGCGAGCGAGCGGGGTATAGCGGATGCTCGATTGAGCGTTCGGAGGGTTGAGCGAGCCAAATCACACGCCATGCACAGATTTGCTTCAGTTCTTGTTTCTAAACAACATCTGAACAGCATGAACCTACCAGTATGCTTCCTTAGACGCATACCAGTAGGTCTGTAAAGACCCCGAGCGCAAAAAGTGATTTTTGCGGCCGTGAAAAATCATACTGTGATGCCCAAACCCTGAATTTCTGATCCCGCGGCTCCGTTGCCAAAATTTCGATCATTTTCCCATATGACCGCTTGTAGGGCTCTACAGCGTAATGTCTTTATGGCAGGGATGAGACAAGAGAGTCACAGACTGTCACACGACCGCTCGACCGCGACCGGTGCAGTGTGAAATGTCAAATGTGTGACTGTTCGGTTGTGAGGACTGAACCAGTCTCACAAGGGTGCAAGTAACACTTACAGGGAATATGGTACAGGGACCATACCGTGCTTACTTTATTGATTTTAATTCCGAAAATGAGCCGCAATAAACTATTTAATTTAGTTTGTTGGTCCCCCTGATTCAATTATTTAATTGATTTTAAAGTTGTTTGTTTTAACTCGAGGAATACAGATAATTATACGAAAATTATTTAATTTATGAACTTTGTTTGTTTGTTCACACTATTATATGTCCTATATTGAATTATTTTGTTTTGCTTGTTTTTTCTTTCTATATCGGTGCAATTGGCCCAGAGAATTATTCGAAAGTACAAGTATACAATACGGCAACGAATGGATACCGGCAGTACGAAAGTTCGTTGCGTGTTTCCAAGCTATGTGTTCACTGTAATATGCAACGTCAATATGCACCTTCACTGCCCACTACTACCAGCTCCACTGCCACTGGCCATCCACTCATCAAAGTCAGCCTCATACAAAAAGTCATTAACCCACCTTCTAGGATCTGTTTCGTAGTCGCGCTCAGCCACCAGACTCGCACCTAGGTCGACGTCGCATCTCTGCAGGGGGGGTGAACGATGCACGAACGCGGTGTGTTTTAACGGGCGTCCAGCGCCCTTCTTGAGAACTTGTCTTAAAACTCGTTCTCCTATTCCTAGGAATCTTTCTCTTGCACTGCGCTTAGGACGTGCCGAGACGGGTCGGAGAACGGTCGGGTCTGACTTCACTGATGCTGCCGGAACCCCTCGCTTGACACCGAAGCTGAGGAGGGAGGCCTGTTGAAGCCTCTCGAGTGACCTGCGCTTCTTGGCCATATCCCCGAGCGTTGTTTTGCCACATCGGCATTCTGTCGGAAGAAAATTGCAGATTAAACAAAGCTCTCCCTCGTGTCCCGAGCCGCAGCCAGCCATACTTGCCGTGTAGGTGAAGATCTGAAGAAAGTGACCAGTTTCCAGTTATTTTGTCACTTTGTTTGTTTTCGCGCTGAGGGGCGAGATCGGAATTATATATTTAATATTTGTTGTTTAAATTTGTTGTAATGATGTGTATGGCACAATATTTAATTATTTATCCTTATTTTTTTTTCGCAACCTATCAGGGGGGGGATTATTTAATTTTAAAGCCTATTTACGTTTCAAAAGACGATTTTTTCCTCCATAATTATTTACATTTAAAATCGATAATGTAAGCACGGTAGGTTGATATCGGAATACTTTGTATACTGTCGGATATTTCTTTATACTTAGATGAACTTTCACTGTTTGAAGTTACAAGACACCAGAGGTCAGTGCCAATGTGTAACTAATTCAAAAAACTGACATGAGAGCTTGTTCAGCTCTTTAAGTAGTAACATGTCGACTCGAATTCCCTCAGATCTCATCCGAATTCGACAGTCACAGTGCTCAGTCACTTCATGTTCACATATCCGATGACCTGTCTTGTCATTTAGCCCTTGGGCTGCAGCTGCCAGTCATACAACGATCTCTGCTCTGATTTGCTGAATAGTCATAGATCTGATGACGTGGCAAGAACTGGGGCTCTCCTGGTTTCCCTCCAGTTCTGTGTAGCTGTTTGAATATAAAATGGTTCCCCCCATTTCTGGAATGGTTTCCCACCAATTCTCTCAACCTGATCTGCTGTGGTTGCAGATGTTCAAAAAGTCCCAAGCTGTCAGTCACCCTTGTCATACCTCGCGGTCATACTGGTGACTGTCACTGGTGCTGTCACTCGTCATTCAGACACGACTGTCTCTCGTCTGACTCGCGATACACCCTAGTACAACTCTCCCCCCCTTTGCGGCGCGCCTACGTCCTCGCTAGGCTGTCCTGCGTGCTCTTATGTACATAGTCAGGGAAGGTTAGCATGCACTTTGCGACAAGATCGGGCTGCTAAGCCCTCGGTTCTCGGGTCCGTGCCCCCCAGTCCTCGGGTCCGGGTCCCCCATACGGTTCTTGGGTCCGTGCCCCCCAGTCCTCGGGTCCGGGTCCCCCTTACGGTTCTTGGGTCCGTGCCCCCCAGTCCTTGGGTCTGGGTCCCCTTCCGCAATCCGGGTTCGCCAAGGCGCTTCACCGTCTCACGCTGCCAACGCTCATCAGGTTTGGCAACCTCAGCACTACCAGATCACGGGTCTTCCGCGGCCATTGCGCCCCGTGGCTGACCAGCCTCGGTATCTTGAGACTCGCACATGTCAGTCCTTGCTGTCAGCGTCGAGATGAGGTTCATTACCGCGAGTGCGCTCTCCTCCTTCATGCGCTCGTTCAGCTTCAGTTCGCAAAACAGGTGGTACAGCAGCGCACGAGGTATTGCATATACCGCTTGGGCTGAACCCATACCGCGGGTGTTAGCCGAGGAGATGCCCCCTTGGGACGTGTTCTAGTGCCTTCCTAGCATTGCTCGCGCAGGGCAGGGAGTCGTGTGGGTGCACTGTAACAAAGGTACTGAAGGTGCCGCATTTGTCCATATGTGAGTTGGCTTCATGTACGGTGCGCCATACTTACAATAAGTGGTCAACAGTGGCTCTGGCAGACCTTTCATTACGGCGCGCGTGTGCAATCCTCGCAGCGTGTCGCCAGCTGGGTTCTCTATGAAGAAATACGCAGGATCGTAAAACTCAATGATCTCCCTGGTACGCCGCACGCGCCTGTCCGCCAGCTTCAGATCTGGAGCTCCTAGTGTCTTCGCCTTGCTGTACTCCTTGCAGGGGGGACTGGCCCAGATGACGTCGAAATGATGCCGCGGGTAGAGCTTGTAGTTCCAGTGAAGGATGTCCTCCGTGCACGTGGCTTGCCACTTGGGTAGGATGTCCACTGTTACCACCTCGCAGTCCCTAAACTGACGTTGGAACTGCTGCTCCACTGAACCGGTACCGCAGAACAACACCAAAATCCTGACTGGGTGCTGCACTCTCGAGAGGTGGGGCTGATAGGCCCGGCTTTGGCTACTGCTGCGGACTGTTGGGGGGGGAGGTCTCATAGCCATCAACTGTGCCCGCTGCTCCTCCTGACCCTTGTGAGTCTCCCTTCGCCTTTTCTCTGGAGCTTTCTTCAGCCTTTCCTCCTCAGCTTCGAAGACTCGCAGTGGTTCTAGCCTGCCCCCTCGCCCTTCCAAGTCCTCTCGGGTTCGCCACTGGCTGTGACTATGCGGCAGCCCTTTCCATTTGGTTAGCCACTCCTGCACTGTCCCGCCAGCCTTCCCACCTAGCTTCCTGAAGCGAGTACTGATGATGCGTTCCACCTCACGCTCCCTCTGCCCCTCTACCAAGACTGGTGGTGGTGCCACTTCCTCCCGCCTGCTCACGAAGTGCTTGGCTCCCGACTGAACTGGGGTGAGCCGATCCGCTGTGAACACGTCGTGCACCTTCCAATGCACGGGTAGCTCTAACCTGTACGCTGACGGGGCTCCACGGTCCTGCTCTGGCAGCTCTTGCTGCCTGTCGCTGTACGGACATTCTACTACACGTAAGGGACCGTGCCTGAGCTTGCGCAGCTTCGGCTTCATCCCCCGATCTCCAGGCAGAGTCAGGTGCTGACCATCCACCCATACTTGATCATTCACCTTAATGTGCTGTAGCCGGTGTCGTGCGTCGAACTGCTCCATCATGCGCTGCTGGGCCATCCGCAAGTTCACCCGCGCTGCCTGTAATTGCCGCGCGAACTGCTTGGCCAGCGCGTGCGCAGTTCCTCTCTTATCCGCCGCTACTCGCCCACCTTTTCTTTGTCTTGACCCACCTTCTAAGGCTGCGTCCATGAAGAAGTCCAGCTGTGTTGCGGGAGCGTGTCCGTACACCAACTCAAAGGGAGAGAATCCAGTCGCTGCTGACGTGGAGTCATTGATCGCGTACTCCATAGGTGTCACCCAGAGGTCCCAGTCCTCCTGGTTCTCAGCAACGTAGCAGCGCAGCATACGCTCCACGGTGTGGTTGCTGCGTTCCGCTTGCCCATCGCTCTGAGGGTGATAGGGAGTGGTGCTAGCTACCTTGACGCCCATCAGTCGCATGAACTCCTGAGTCATGGCGTCGCGAAAGCGGGGTCTCGGTCGCACACTATCTTCATTGGAGCTCCGTGCAATCGCCATACTGCGTCCATGAACAATCTTACCACTACTTCTGCAGAGCTGTCGTTGTAGGTCATTGGCACCACGTGTACCATTTTGCTCAGCTTGCAGGTGAAGGTGGTGAAGGCGTTTACTCCTCGCTGAGTCATCGGAAGCCCGGTTACGAAATCGATGCTGACAACCTCCCAGAGCCTGCTTGGCACTCGATGCGGTTGCAACAGCCCCATGGGATACCCTTGTCGCGGCTGGGTCTGCTGGCACGTCACGCACGTCTTTACCCATTCTGCTATATCTAGGTCCATTCGCGGCCACCAGAAACGTCTTCGGACCCGTTCCAGCGTCTTGTCCCTGCCGGTGTGGCCTGCGGATGGTGCCTCGTGAGCTTCTCTCAACACTAGCTCCCGCAAGGGCGAGTCCGGTGCCAGCACCACCTGATAGCGCCCTTCAGCTACTCTCCAGATAATGTCGCTTACCAACCGGAAATGCTCTGTGCGATGATGCTGGGTATTTAGCAGCTCCTGCTTCAGGGTCCTGAGATATTCGCTCCGGCTGTGCTCAGCTCTCAGCGCTCGCAAGAACACCCCTGGCTCCACCGTTCCCGACTTGTCTCTGACCTTTGCTGCTGCTCCGGAGAGCGTGACTGCTGGTTGCGCTGTGGGTCTCTCGCGTGGGGCCAGCTTGCTGGATGGCTTCTGCGGCCTGGCTATCACTACTAGCACTGGCCATGGGACTGGCAGTTCCTGCAGAGCCGAGCGGTGACCTCTCTCCTCTCCAGGTGAGGTAAACAGTCTGTTGGGCTCACCATGCTCGTTCACCCTTGGGATGACTTCTACGATCTCCAGGCCAAATTCACGTAGCAACGGTCGCCAACTCGCCTGAGGGAAGTCGGGCAACAAGAACAAGGCGGCTGTGTGGCACGGGTCCTGCTTTGCTTCAGATGCATAGTGTCGCAGAATGTCCTCAATGCTCACGTTGGGGTCTGAAAAGGGGGGGGTGCACCAGACGATACGACCCCTCCACTGCTCGTTCAAGCAATCAGTCCAGAATGTGCTCACCTGTCGGTTCTGACCCATAGCGTCACAGCACGCATCCACCTGGAATGGTCCTCCCAGTGCTCGAGAGTACTTGCTCTGCAGCCTAGCGAACTCCGAGGAGATCAACTTCCAATCCTGCTTGTCCACCAGCGGTTCTCCAGGTCGGATCCTTGGGCTTGCTTGCTGCTGCTCTGCCGCTGTCGCTGGCGGTTGTGCTGCTGGTTGCTGCACTACTGCTGATGGCTGCTGCTGCTCCGCTACTGGCTTCTGAGCTACTGTTGCAGGCGGTTGTGCTGGGGGTGTCTCTGACAGAACGGCTTCTGCATCCAAGGGAGACGCTGGGTCATCACCTGTTGCTGATTGCTCTGCTGCTGCCGCTCTAGTAGTTACGCCCGCAAGGGCAGAGACTGCCGCCATCGTGGCCACTGTGTCCATGGCGTCGCGCCACAGGTCGGGGGTCTCCGCCCACCACAGGCCATTAAGCTGCGTCAGCTTCCCAGTTACCACAGGAGGGTTCACTGGAGGGTACTCCTCGTCCTCCTCGTCTGCTGAACTGAACCCCGCGTCCAACGGAGAGCTAGGGTCCTCCTTCCCCATCTTCTTCTCCTTTACCGCTGCGTTCACCTCAGCCTTAGCTTTGGTTACTTCTGCTGGGTTCCCCTTAGCTCCCGCTGCTCTTCGGCCCTCTTCCGCGGATACAGGCTGGTCGGTGCTCAGGTCCACATACCCCGCCTCCTTAAGCCCGTCTCGCGCTGTCGTCTGCACGTAGTCCGGTCGGCGAGAGGCCGCGTCCGGCACCACCAGCGTGCGCCCTGGCACGTGCTCCATCGCATGCACGCCCACCTCCACCAGGTCCTCGTACCACCTAGCCTGGCGTCGGCTGAGCTCCCGTCCAGGTGCGAATAACCACTTTAGAGGAGCATGATCCCCCATTAACCTGAACTCCGTGAATGTCAGGTAATGTCTCCAAGTCTGCGTAGTGCAGTGGTGGATGGCGGCTAGCTCACGCTCACCTGCGTGGTAGTTCTGCTCAGCAGACGAGAACTGCTTGCTCTCGAAGGCGATCGGCTGCAGGCCCTTCCCCAGGTCCTGCATCAGTACCCCAGCCAGTGCCACCGCACTGGCGTCCGTCTGTACGACGAATGGACTGGTGCCGTTGTGAGCTGCCTTCTGATCTGGCAGGATCAACGTAGGGGCTGTGGTCAGCGCGTGCTTCAACCGTTCGAATGCTCGCTCCTGCTCTGGGCCCCACTCCCAGGGCACTAAACTCTTGGTCAGCTTGGTGAGCGGGTGTGCCAGGTCAGAGAATCCTTGGATGTACCGCCTGTAGAACCCAGCTAGTCCCAGGAACTGTCTCACGTGCTTGACCGTCTCCAGCTTGGGCCAATCCCTTACTGCTGCGATCTTGTCCTGCTGGGGTCGGCATCCTTCACGATCAATTACATGCCCGAGGAACCGTACAGAACGCTTGAAGCACCGCAGTTTTGATTCCTTCAGCCGGACTTTGTTCTGACGGCAGACCTCCAGCACCTGCTTCAAATGATCGAGGTGTTCAGTTGGATTCTTACTGAAGATCTTGATATCGTCCACGAACACCCTTACGAATGGGAGATGTCCTAGGTAGCTCTGCATCATACGCTGCCAGCAAGAAGGACTGTTTGACAACCCCATGGGCATAACCAGCCACTCATAAGCTCCGAACGGCGTGGTCATCGCTGTCTTCTCGATAGCGTCCTCCTCCATGGGCACCTGCCAGAATCCCCACAGAGCGTCCGCGGTGGAGAAGATAGTCGCTCCCTGGAGGTCATCAATGAGGGACTGTACGTCAGGGAGAGGGTAACGGTCCTTCACAGTGATCTCGTTGATCTGGCGATAGTCGATCACCAGTCGCAGCTCCTTGGGGTTGGAGGGCTTGGGCACCATCAGGACTGGACTGCCCCAAGGTGAAGACGAGGGACGGATGTATCTCTTTGCCAAGAGCTCGTCCAGTTGCCCACGAAGTTGTCGTAACTCCTCCATGGACAGCTTGTAGCACCTCTTGTGCCGTGCGCCATCACGGTACTCGGGGTCCACGCGCAGCGGCGATTTGTGGTCGCGGTCCACGACGCCCTTGGGAAGCTCCATGCCCACCACGTCCTGGTACCACTGCTTCAGCTTCACCAGCTCGTCCAGGATCCATTGTGGTACCTCTGCGTCCTCCTCATCCTGCTTAGCATCCTTGGTCTCGCCTTCGTGCTGCTTGACCTTGCCATCCGCGCCGCTGCTCTGCTCTTCACTAGGTGTCGCTGCAGCAGCTGGTGCCTCTTTCCTGAAACAGCTATACCCATCTTTGCTTTGCCCTGCATCAGCTTCTATAGGTGCTGCCAGTACTGGCTCGCTAACTCTGCGCGATCTCCTGTGGTTCACCCCTCTGCTCCTCCGTTGCTCCTGCTGCAGACGCAGAGCCTGCCCTGTTTTCCACAGACAGTATGCCTCCTCTTCCCACTCAGGTTCCAATTCCTCCGCGTGGTGCTGTGCAGCCTGCTCCCTGCGCTCTCGTGGAAGCATCTGGAATGCCTCCCATCTGGCCCTTGTGGGGTAAGGTCCCCAGTCTCGCACAGCGGGTTGCGCTGATGTGGGGCACGTCGCCGGTCGCAGAGCACACACCTGCTCCTGAGCCCAGTCCTCCTGCTCTGTTGCATCTTGTTCAGATTCAGACGAACTGCTGTCGGAGATTAGGGTGGCTATGCTTGCTACTGTGCTGTCGCTGTTGCAGCCTTCCTCGTCAGAGGTAACTTCCCCCCCCCTTTGCCTAGCGTTGTCACCCTCTGCTTCCGATGATGAGGATGAAGATGACTCTGATAGGGCTGCAGAGGCCTCTAAGGGAGAGTTGGGGTCGTCGGTGGCCTCCATTTTAAATGTGCCATCTGGAGCCAGATACATCAGGTACGCCTCCTCGCCGCTATTCTTCAAGGCTCGCAGGTCCTTCCTGGCTTGCTTAGTACTGATAAGCTGTGCCTCTACCAGTCCCATGGCCTGCCCAGACCCTGTAGATGACGACCCTGGATTGCATCCCGCAATGACTACCTTCTGTGACCCATGGCCAAACCGCACACTCCCATACTGTGCGTAGTCAAAGGTGATCCGCCGCTGAGCTCGTAACCAGTCACCCCCCAGCACCACGTCCACTCCCAAGGATAAGGGCATCACTCGCAGAGTTACCTGCTTGGCATAACTTCCCTTCCGCGTCTCCGCCGTGAGCTTGGGTCGAATGCAAGAGTTGGCGTCGTAGACTGTGCCATCTGCAACCTGCACCCGCATTGGTTTCTCATGGACTGATGGTTGAAGCTTGAGCTTCTTCACAGTCTCTAGGGATGTGAAGCTGGAGGAGGCCCCGGTATCGATGAGGACCTTCACTCTCACCTTGCCAATCCACGCCCAAAAGATCATGAGAGTGGGCCCGGACGCATCCATGGCAGCTAGCACATGTTCGTCCAGCCACTCTCCCCAACGCCCCGCTCCCGCGTCCACGCCTATGTCCGGCCTGATGCTGGCCAGTTTGTGCAAACCTGGCTCCACTTCCCGCGGGTTCAGTTCTTCGTCAGAGTTGTCGTCGGGTAGGTGGTAAGTGCCTGCCTCCGCTATCAGGGCAGTCCAGCGGGCAGACCTGGTGATGGAGTCTTCCGGCGCTGGATCATCTGGCCAGGGTGCTGGTCTGGCGGTCGCCGTTTCCTTGCTCACCTTCATCATCTTCCTCAGGTGCTCTATGCGGCCCTTCACCTGTACCATGGCACTCCTGACTCTGTGCTGATGCACCTCTGCTTCCCGCCGCCTGCTCGTCAGTGTCCTGGCTGCCTCCCACGCTGCTGGTTTGTCACGTTGCACTCGCTGTTGTGCTCGCGACAGCGGCGGCGGCTTGGCACGGTCCAGTCGTCGTCGCAGCGCACGTCCAAAGCGGCTGCCGGGGCGCTGCCTCCTCCCTGAACCTCACCCTTCTGGCACCTGATGGCTGCAAGGCGCGCTGGTACACACCGTTTGTGCACGGGTGTCCCTGACTTCCTTGCCCGAACAAAGGGAACCTGATTTGTACCTCTGTTGGGGTGGATGCCTGCGCTGGTGCCACCTCTGGCTCCATCTCGCTTGGAGCCACCACAGTAACCGGGTGAGTCCGCTTCAACCACCTCACAGCTCGCCTCAGCTTCTCGGTTGCCTTTTGGGCTGGTCCCGGGCCATACCTCATCCGGTGGTCTTCTCTGAAATGGGTGTTCCACCGGTAGGGCTGGCTGTGTCGCCCCCTCACAGACCTCTCCTCCAGAGGCCTGGTCCCGCTCCTGTCGGCCTCAGCAAGGGGCGGAGTACTCCCCCTGCTGGCTCCGGGACCTATGCCTTGCGACCGGGAGAGGAACTGGCCCCCGCGGCCTCTCCCTCGCCAAAATCTGAACCCCTCTCCTGCGCGATGACTGCGAACGTCTCCTCCATAAGTTCCGGGCTTGCGCCAGAGTTCTCCAGGGTCTCGAACGCCTCATCCCAGATGCACTTTACCCATGCAGCTTTCTTCTGCTGGTCGTGCTGCTGCGGGCAGTCCCTCGCCAAGTGCTCCTTAGATTTGCATTTCCTACAACCAGTGTACGTAGACGATCCAGGCAGCTGCCTGCCCTCCACTTCTGCCGGCGCTGTCGGTAGCGCATAGCACTGCTCCACGTGCTCATCGAGGCACTCAACCAGCGCAGCCACTGGAAAGGGAGACTGGTCCCTGGCTGCCTTCAGTCCCACCGGATCCCGTCGCTCCTCCAATGTAGCCTGCTCCACGTATTTGCGCAGTAGTTCCGCCTCCCACCCAGCTGGTCCAGTTGACTGATGAAAGTCCACCTTGCCCAACAGCTCCTTATGAACCCTCGCGTGCAACTCTGGTGTCAGTCCACTGAGGAAGATGCCGGGTAACGAGGCTCTGCTGACTGGACCGGTGACTCCGTGCTTATGCAGGGATTCCATCAGCTCAAACGCTTCCATTAGAGCGTGGTGGAAGGTCCGCGCATTCCTTCCTGCGTTCTTGCCCGAGGCCTGCCGAGACCGTGACAACATGCTGGGTAGAATGCTAAGGTGAGCGTCGCTGATGCAAGATCGAGCGAGGGTGCCGATCAGATCGTCCAGCGTATTCATCTGATTGGTTAGAACCTTCTGGTTTAGCAGCCCTTGGACTGATCCTTCCACCCTATCTCTGATGATCAGACGTAATTCTTCGGAGACGGTGGTGACCGTGGCTTCACTTCCATTGGCGTCCTCGTTCATCTTCTTCGTGGCCAGCGCTCTCCTCACCTGCGGCTCCTTGAAGTAATCTTGCAGCTCCCTCATTAAAAGTTTTAACGGCTGCAGCAAATGACCAGATGACTTCTCTCCCGCTGTCTGATCTAGGGGACACGTGTACGTAGTGATGCGCTCCCTTAGCTTCCGTAAGGTACTCAGGAGTCTGTCCTCTGCCTCCAGCTTCTTCAGCTGTGTCTGCTCCAACCGCGCTGGATCGGTCTCTGACCGCGGTGGAGGTTCACGTTCCTGCTCGGACGCGTCTCTGCGAGGCGGAGGTCCACGTTCCTGCTCAGGCGCGTCTCTGTGGGGCGAAGGGTCTGGATCTGGCGGGGGCTGCTGATCACTAGTACTCCGCGGCTGAGACTGTGGCGTTGTCACATCGGGCGTGGGAATGATGGGCAGCTGAGCTAAGGCTCCTGTCCAGGGGGGTTTAGTGCACTCCTGACAAAGAGGCACCTGCACACAGGTCCGGTTGGAACCCAACATCACATCCCAGATTAATCCGGGAGTGACCCGGATCTGGCCCTCGGGCGATCGCAGTAAGCGACCACACCGGACACACCCTGCGCCTTCGGGTACCGGGTGACCTGTGTCGCTGATGAGCTGCATCACTGGACCGGGCAGGGTCTCACGAATTCTATGGTTCTTTGCGTGCCCATAACTCACAGCTAAGTTGGAATACTTTGCTGCAATGGCGGTAGCTTCTTCTACCCCCGAGTTGTGCACCCTCACGTGGTCCCGGATACCTTGTTCCACAGTGATAGGCACTGAAGGGTATCTCCACTCCTCCAAGGCTGCTGTCTCCGAGCCCGAAGGTTGTGCTGAGGATACTGAACTCGACACTCCTCCTCCTGTCCCCGAGGTCTGCGCTGTGCTGGCTCCAGTGTGGTTATGCACCGCCAATTGCCATGCCTCATCCTCACTCAGCGTTGGATGTAGGGCTTTGGTGTGTTCGTACCACACCAAGTCTGTGTCCTTCGGTGTGGGGGAACGCACTGGCAACGGGTGAGGGGTACTCCTCTCCTGCAGCACTGTCCTCTGGGCAGCCATCATAGCTTCCCACCCCTCTTGCTCCCAGTGCACGTCTTCCCCTGCGGCCTTCGCACTGGCTATAGCCCGCTGTCTCTCCGCAGGCAGACACTCGAAGGCCTGGTCTCTAAGAGCCTTGTCCTTCAGCAGGGTTTTCACCGCCATCTCTGGCGTCAGGGAGTGGTTCTCCTCAGCCGCTACAGCAGCCCTAGCCTTTCCCTTCTCCTCAGCAGTGAACTTGCTTCGCTTCTTGGGCTTCTTGGACTTCTTCTTCTTCTTCTTGAATCTTCGCCGCCCTCTGCTCCGCTCTCCACTGTCGTCACTGCTGCTGCTGCGGTATCTGCGCTCTCGCTCTGGCGATACTGATTTCTCACTGAGCGACGATTCGCTCAGTGACGACATCGAGTTCGGTTGAAACCGTATACCGACATACGGTTAATTTTCAGGCGACGCACTCGATACCGTCGGCTCTAGAAAAAATGCGATACCGTGTGACACCGTCACCGTCGGTTGAAATTGGGCAGCGCCCTCGGGGAAAACCGTAATCGATGCGTGAATTTCCATGACGATACCGCAACCGTCGATTCAAATCGGGTTTCGATATCGGCCATGAAACCGATACCGTGGAAACCGATGGTATCAGTGTATGCGACCGTTGGACCGAGGATGGCATGGCATTGGCTCCAGGACCAAGCCGCCGTCAGCAAGGATCCGTGCCCTTCTTATCTATCGCTTGCTGTCTTTGCTGTGTTCGTGACACGCGACTAAGGTCTCTCAAATTCAAAGCCCACGTCACTCTCACTTATGAATTTGGTGCCTCTGCGCTGTTCGGGCCAGTTTTCAAGCTGAGAAGTTAAATGAATATTTGCTGTACTGTGATATTTCCTTAGCTGGCGAAAACCGCAGTTCACTCGAAATGTTCGAGGGAAATGAAATGACGATACCGAAACCGACGGTATACGTAACATCACGACGCCGCGAGAAACCGTAACCGATGATAACGAGTATGTCGCGAACTCGAACACGTAAAGATGAAATAAGTGACGATACCGCACGGCATCGATACCGCCAAGACAGTTCGAGCCTCGAAACCGTTGAGGACGATTTTGAACTCGATGTCGTCACTGGATTCGCTACCGCTGCTGCTGCTGGGATCATCCTCAGGGGACCCCCGCTGGGCCGGCTGGCTGTTGCTGGGTGCTGCCACCAATGATGCTGACTGATCTGACGGAACCTCAGGGAGCACAGCAAACCTGTTGCTCTGAGCTGGGTGCTCATCTCGTCGGTTCAGAGGTCGTGCTCGTCCGAAGTTAATTCCCGCAAAGAACTTAATGGGAATTCCTCCTTCGTGTCTGAGAGCCCCATGTCTCAACATGCGAGCGTACTCCCTCGAGCTCACTTGGTCCTTCAGGTCCTGCAGATTTGTCACAGTGGCTGCGTACAACTGCAAACGGCCAGGCTGGGTACGTGGTTCATTATTAAACCAACGTACGAGTGTCTCTCTCTCCTTCCTGGTAGCTGCTATCAACTGCAGCCGAACTGGGGTGCTCCGCTGAGATCCAGCGCTCTCCCCACTATGGTCGCTCCAGAGGGAATTGTCGTCCTCAGTCCACTTCAGTATCCTCACCTTCTGATCTGGCCCTTTCCTTCTATGAACTCTACCGAGAACATCTTGCTCAGACAATCTTCCTGGGCCTTTATGCTGGGGTCTGGTAAAAGATCGGGATGACGTACTGGCTGCAGGTGCTGAGGTTGAGCCACTGGCGGGTGCAGCTGGGTCCGGTTTGTGAACTGGCAAGTCCGCAGGCTGTAACCCATGCGTCTCTCTCAGCTGTCTGACCGAACGCACTCCTGCTTGCAGTTGCGATCCATGAGCCTCCAACGCAGTCACTAAGCTTGGACTGACTAGGTCACCTGACGCTGGCATCGGTGCTGGAGGGTTACCGGGTGCTGGCAGCTGGGGAAACACATCCACGTAACTGAGCTGAGCAGCGCTCGTGTGAACCGCTGGAACGACACCCACATGGACTACCGGGGCAGCGCTTGCCAAGGTTGCTGGGGCAGCGCCTGCGTGAGCGGCTGGGGCGACGCTCGCGTGAGCCGCTGGGGCAGCGCCTGCGTGGGCCGCTGGAACCGCGCCTGCGTGCGCAGTCGGGGCAGCGCCTGCGTGGGTTGCTGGGGCAGCGCCTGCGTGAGCGGCTGGGGCGACGCTTGCGTGAGCCGCTGGGGCAGCGCCTGCGTGGGCCGCTGGGACCAGCGCCCGCGTGCGCGGTCGGAGGCAGCGCCTGCGTGGCTGCTGGGCAGCGCCTGCTGGGCTGCTGGGGCAGGCCTGCGTGGGTTCTGGGACCGCGCCTGCGTGCGCAGCGGGTAGCGCCTGCGTGGACTGCTGGGGCAGCGCTGCGTGGGCCGTTGCAGCGCCTGCTCGGCCGCTGAGGCAGCTGCGATGGCTCTACTGCGCTGAATGCTCTGTGCGCTCCGATAACCTCCTGGTTCGTTCTGCGCCGTCCCTCGCCCCCCTGGCGTTGCTACCGCTACGCTGCCCCTGTCGCTGGTGTCGCAGAATTTTGGCCAGGGCCTCCGGCGGCCCCTGTTGCCATGGGGACCCGATCCCCCATCGTCGGGCAAGACACTGGCGTTGCTACCGCTACGCTGGCCCCTGTCGCTGGTGTCGCAGAATTTTGGCCAGGGCCTCCGGCGGCCCCTGTTGCCATGGGGACCCGATCCCCCATCGTCGGGCAAGACACTGCTGCGCTGGCCCCTGTCACTGACGTCGCAGAAAATTGGCCAGGGCCTCCGGCGGCCCTTGTTGCCATGGGGACCCGATCCCCCATCGTCGGGCAAGACACTGCTGCGCTGGCCCCTGTCACTGACGTCGCAGAAAATTGGCCAGGGCCTCCGGCGGCCCTTGTTGCCATGGGGACCCGATCCCCCATCGTCGGGCAAGACACCGCTGCGCTGGCCCCTGTCACTGACGTCGCAGAAAATTGGCCAGGGCCTCCGGCGGCCCCTGTTGCCATGGGGACCCGATCCCCCATCGTCGGGCAAGACACCGCTGCGCTGGCCTCTGTTGCTGACGTCGCAGAAAATTGGCCAGGGCCTCCGGCGGCCCCTGTTGCCATGGGGACCCGATCCCCCATCGTCGGGCAAGACACCGCATCGCTGGCCTCTGTTACTGACGTCGCAGAAATTTGGCCAGGGCCTCCGGCGGCCCCTGTTGCCATGGGGACCCAATCCCCCATCTTTGGGCAAGAAGTGGCAGGCGCAGGTCCCGAAGTCGATAACGCAGACAAAATCGCTGCGGTCAGGAGCACCGCCCTGCGTAACGTCAGTAAAGAACACTGCAGGAGATACTGTGCAGGAACCAACGCTGAGCTGTGAAGCCAGCGGCAAGGGTCCTACTGGCGTTGGTTCTCCTCCCCCCCCTCAGGGCTGGTAGATCCTGCAGGGTTGACAGGGCCCGGGTGCAAGGGTGCCTGTCCAGAAACAGCAAGGAAAGCAGGTGTAGTAGAGGAAGGCAGCACCGGTTCAGGTGTGAAGGCACCGAAGGGAACCGGTGACACGGGTCTCACTGCCACGGAAGCAACCGGCACCTGCGTTTGCCATAGCGATCTCGGCTGCAGTTGGTGTTGGTGCGGTTGCTGCTGCTGCCAAAGCAGTTGTCGTTGCACTTCCAGTTGCTGCTGGTGCACGAATTGCTGAAACTCCAGCTGTTGTGACGTTGGCGGTTGCAATTGCGACTGGCTCACAAATTGCTGTTGTGGAAAAATCTGCTGTTGCGGCGTCTGCGGGTGCAATTGCGGCTGGCCCACAAATTGCTGCTGCGGTGTCATCATTAACCCGGCGTCGAAAGCAGCACCCGGAGGGTACGCAGCAAATTGTCCGCTGTAGTCGTACGGAAACGGCGGAAAACCAGCTGTGTGTTGTACGGCAGACGGCGGGACCCCAAAGTGGGCGCCCAATTCCGACACTGCTGGCCCGAAAGACGTCACTGGTCCCGGAGATACGCTCGCACCAGTGACGGGCTGTTGTGCTCCGTAGTCATTCATCATCATTACGGTACGGCAGACGCGTTTTGGCGATAATTTCGGCTAAAATATGTTTAATTACCGGTACAAACCGCCGGCAAAAATAAATCCTGCGGAAAGATTGTCCAGAAAAGAAGATTTCTTCCGTAACAAAACGCAGCTGCTGTCGATCACGCTCTCAGCCTTGCGCACGGAAACGGCAGCAAGGAGGAGGCGTCGGTAGTCGTTATTTTCCGTACGATTTCGCCACTAGGGGGCAAATTGCGCAGGAAGATCACCGCACGAGGGGAAGGGCACCAAAATACGGTGCTGAGCTCGTAGTTCAAGTACTGCCGTACGGTGTCTGTCGCGTCAAGAATTGTCAAGACTTGCCCAGCGAGAATTCGCCGATTTAAACTGAAGTTCCACCGGCTTGCGGAAAGGTCGCTGGAGAAATTCACACGCTGGCACGAGACAATTTCTGAAGGCGTGCAGTCGTCATCATTATGCGGGAACAAGTCGAGATAATTAACAGATACGTAGTGTTCTTATGAGAACAAGTCGTGCTTTATTGGTTGAGGCACGATTTCGTTTCAGGGCAAAATTCCAACCGCGCGAAGAATCCTGCGGAAAGGTCGCTCAGAGAAGGAAAGTTGGCCCAGCGGCAAACTGCACAGTCGTAATTATGCGGCACAGGTCGGTACGATATGCATATATAGTGTGTTCTCAGAGGAACAGGTCGTGCTTTGGTTGAGGCACGACACCTTCGCCCAAAGGCGGAAGATTCAGGCTAAAATTGTGTTTGTACAACGCGTTGTGGAACGCAGATACTAACGGAAGTCGTGAACCACGACCACGCTGATACCAGTTGTTCGGTTGTGAGGACTGAACCAGTCTCACAAGGGTGCAAGTAACACTTACAGGGAATATGGTACAGGGACCATAGGTTGATATCGGAATACTTTGTATACTGTCGGATATTTCTTTATACTTAGATGAACTTTCACTGTTTGAAGTTACAAGACACCAGAGGTCAGTGCCAATGTGTAACTAATTCAAAAACCGACATGAGAGCTTGTTCAGCTCTTTAAGTAGTAACATGTCGACTCGAATTCCCTCAGATCTCATCCGAATTCGACAGTCACATGCTCAGTCACTTCATGTTCACATATCCTCTGACAGGTCTTGTCATTTGGCCCTTGGGCTGTAGCTGCCAGTCATACAGTGATCTCTGCTCTGAATTACTGAATAGTCATAGATCTGATGATGTGGCAAGATCTGGGACTCTCCTGGTTTCCCTCCAGATCTGTGTGGCTGTTTGAATATAAAATGGTTTCCCCCCATTTCTGGAATGGTTTCCCACCAATTCTCTCAACCTGATCTGCTGTGGTTGCAGATGTTCAAAAAGTCCCAAGCTGTCAGTCACCCTTGTCATACCTCGCGGTCATACTGGTGACTGTCACTGGTGCTGTCACTCGTCATTCAGACACGACTGTCTCTCGTCTGACTCGCGATACACCCTAGTACACCATACGTGGTTATGGGGTTTATGTCAAAACGGCAGCAGCGCGAATGGGGTCTGTCGTTGGTGGGATGCATCTCAAGTGATTGTTGGCGCGCGCGTGGGTTGTTCTCGGACATTTATATTTGACGGTTTCTCCCGGACTACGTGCATATTCCCTCGGGCAGCGTTCTGCAGGAGCCGTGGGAACTTGCGGTGTTTATTGGCATCCCCCACTGCACTGTACTCGTCTCAGCAAACGGACCCCTCGCATGTCCGTGTGAGACGGTGTACCGACACTCCTGTATTTGGATCGTTTTTGCTAATGGCAGTTGTAGCAACGCGACTGGAGATTGTCCGCTCGTGGCTCCCCCAGTTTTCGCCCGCCGTCATGCTACGGTTGTTACCTGCGGTTAATATTGTCTACCTAGTGTACTCACTGAGTGGAGTCCCTTCGAGCATCACGTGGTTCGAAAAGCGTCCGGTGACATTCGCGAAGAGGCGATCTATATATAGATATTATCACTCTAAATATATATATGTGTGGGCGTGTGTGTGTGTATAGGTGGGCATATCCACTTCATCTCCTCACCCTTCAGCAAACGTTTTCGTCCCCGACTGAAAGATCTAATGATTTGTTCCTGCAGGACTGCCGCGTTGTTAAGGACAAGCGCATCGCGACAATCAAGCAGATCGAGAAGACGTGGGTACATTTGCTGCATCTCCTTACCCTTTAGCAGAAAAATATCCTCTGACGGATTCATGTAGACGTGCATTGTCCGTGCAGGATTCGTGGACATGCTCACGCAAAAGGAGCATCCTTTTGTGTCTGCTAGCCGCACCGCGACGAAATTTAAAAAATAAGCCGATTTTTAGCTGAGCGTCTGCGCGCTTCGTAAAGTATATATGTAGATTGCGTACTCTTAGATTTTTAAGATTATATACAGATAGCTTCGTTCAGTAGAGTTTATCTGGTTTCAGAGTATGCAGTATCGCCTAGATTGTATATTCTACACTTACATATAAATACCTTGTCGACTAAGTGAGATTTAGGCTTATAAAGACACCCAACCATGGCATTTTTTAGTACGTTACGAATGTCATTTTCAATTGTATGTATTGTTAAGTTTATTAGACTCCCCAAATTTGAGAGTTCTGCAACGGCAAATTATCATGAATCATGCAACTTTTATTTACTCCCGCAGGACGAATTGAATGAGGTTTACAACTACATTTAGTGCAATGCAGCGGAAGCACACCACGGCGTGTGGCGGCAGTCCTGCTTCTTGAAAACGTGCATGTTGCTTGCATGCTGCATCACACAGCCTGCTTCTTGAAAACGTGCACGTTGGTTGCATGCTGCACCACACAGCCTTATTCATGAAAAATACGTTATAATCAATATCCCTGCATCGCCCTTCAGCAGTGCGGATACACATACAAACTAGCATTCACTATGATCAGATATTGGTGGTCATAAGGGTAGGCGTAGACTTGAACCCATATGGCGCTCTACCACCACATAGCATATGTGTCATCGGGGTTTCCATTCGTATACACGGATACTTTAACTCCTGCTCAAAATCACCCCTCCAACACCTTTGCATTGCCTCGATTTCACAAATCCTCCAGTTGGCCTCTAATGCCGGAATGCCCACCGCTATCACCTCAAGTTGCATGTCCTTCCAGTTGGAAATGCGGGCCGCCCGGTGTGCTGACATATCTCCCTACATTACCGCGAGGCCCCCGTCCATCCGGTCGGATATGCCGCATCTGTTATCAGTCCTACACGCTGGCACGCCCCCCTATCAGATTCATGCACCGCACCTTTTGTTCCCACCAGCAGTGTGCTTGGAAGAACCTCGGGTCCAACAAGGTCAGAGTCGAGTTATGCTTAATAGCAGCCCCCGAGAGCCCAAGAACTGCATCCACCCTCCTCCAGCCATGGTCACGTGCTTCTGGGATCACGGGCACACTGAGATGCCCAAACCTCTATGTACCGAAGCTACAGCCAACATTCCTGAACACGGCAAAGATGATCTGAGTTGCAGGAACTCAAAGGACTGCGTGGCATGAACCTCCCAATGAGGCGACCATTGCCTCAATGCTTTGGGAGGGGGCGATGGCCGCGGATTACCTGACAGCGCAAAGCACGCTCCTGTGTGGTCCACTGCCACGTAGCGCCTGCACGAGACCGCCGGGATACCTCTGAATACCCTCTGAAAGCTCGCCTGAAATCTGTTTCCGGGGACAAGAGACACACGCTAGGGAAAAGGCTTCACCTATACAGGGTGGGCAGGTGCTCTGCAAAAATCTCGAGGGTTGAGTAGGGCAAGATAATCTCACAATTAGACAGCAAGGGGTAGGTGGGTGCTCTGCTCAGACTGCAAGGCGTAGGTGGGTGCTCTGATCAGACTGCAAGGCGTAGCTGGCAAGGCGAGGTGGGTGCTCTGCTCAGACTGCAAAGGCGTAGGTGGGTGCTCTGCTCAGACTGCAAGGCGTAGGTGGGTGCTCTGCTCAGACTGCAAGGCGTAGGGTGGGTGCTCTGCTCAGACTGCAAGGCGTAGGTGGGTGCTCTGCTCAGACTGCAAGGCGTAGGTGGGTGCTCTGCTCAGAGAGTTGGGGCCAGGAGGATGTTCCGCACAGACAGATGAGCGGGGAGAGAGCTTACAGTGGGATGCAGTTGTTAGCCGCAACGTCCTCCATAACGCGGCACGATACTGCAAGCCCTGGCAGACGAGGAAACTCAACCAATCCGGGACAAGCCTTGAAACCCCTTCATTCCCTTTACCACCTTCACCGACATCAGTGGATGGACGGAGCATATGCGACAACCCTGTGGACTGGGAGGGCATGCAGGGCCTAGCTTTGCCTCCCCCCTGACACACCGCATGGAGATACAGAAGACAGGCATCGGCTCATGGCTGGAAGCTAAACGTTGCGCATTATTTTCCAATCAGAACGAAGCTCTCACGTACGTGAGAACTGTCAAGCCCTCTCTCTACATGATGATGACCGTCTCTCAAGAACACGAGTCCGTTCAAGTTAGGGTGCTCAAACCTTTGTTATTGCCTGCTGTTAGCTGCGCTGTGCTGGCTAGCGTGTGCGTGGACGGTACCGATGTTGACTGCAAGCCAGTCGTTTACACGCAGAAATAGAAAATCAGAACTCACCGTGCTTAGGGTGGAACCAAGCAAACAATCGTGCACACACACACTCATGCACATCCCTCAACTTGCCCACCAAGGAGTGGGGCGTCCAATCATCTCTCATCTATAAACCACTCAACATGCGTAGTGTCTTAAAGCCATTCAGAAAGGACGCACCATGGCATTCATAACAGCGGCCAGTTTTTTAGGCTTCAGATGTCCCTGCACGGCGTTCAACAGCTCCCTTGTAAATCGTCTCAAGTGGCTTCAATCTGCATATCAACAACTTGTTGGCAGCCCGAAGGTGGAGCAACAGGGAGTGCGCCTAACAACCTTTGATGCTACGAGCTCGGCAGTGAGGGAGACGAGTGCCATGATCGCCTCCACCTCTTGCTGCCAAGGTAGGGAGGGGTCGAGCTTCCCAGCGGCTGTGAACCCGGCGAGGGCATTTTGGTGCTCCTCCAGGTACTTGTACACCTGGCATCGCACATGCACGTGACCATCAGGCACAGTCCGCTTCCGCGGCGCACAGACAGAACGCTCTCTCGGAAGTCGCAAAGGCACCTCGGCCAGCACTTAGAAACCGGGGGTCGGGTCCCAGCTTACGCAACGTCATTGTGAGAGCAAGCAAGGGAGGCACCGCACCATAGCTCGATTGAAGTGCAGGTCTGGGATATCGGACTTCGCCTCGGCTTTCTCGGTGTTCTGGTACGCCTTTAGGGCGGCGCGCAGGTGCTGAGGTCGCGCGGCCCCGTCCGCAAAGTATAGCCCCATGTGCGCATTCCCCAGCACATCTGCCGCGGACAGGCTTGTAAGCTCAGATCTTCAGCGTGGCTGGCCGAAGCGATGGCTGAGAAAGCCGGAGGGCACGCGCCAGTTCCGCCGGCATGCCTACCAAGGAGCCCTTTACCAGGGCCGGATGGTAGACAGGGCCAGTTTCATTGAACACGTGAGACTACTTCTCGAAATCCTGTGAGTCCCGACAGTTGGAACGGCCGTGCTGGAGTGGCGCACAAACTCGGATCTCATGAAGGCATCATTCAGGAGAGAGTAGAGGGAACTTACACCATGAGCGGCAGTCCTTCACATCGAGCATAACCGCATCCTTGGCATGCTGCACACTCTCCTCCACAAGCTCCTTGCCATCCGAGCTCCCTGCACCCTCTTGCCAGGTCAGCGCACTCTCCTCCACAAGCTCCTTGCCATCCGAGCTCCCTGCACCCTCTTGCCAGGTCAGCACACTCTCCTCCACAAGCCCCTTGCCATCCGAGCTCCCTGCATCCTCTTGCCAGGTCAGCGCACTCTCCTCCACGAGCTCCCTGCACTCTCTTGCCAAGTCAACGAGATATGAGTTTGAATATACAAAGCGCCTTCAAAAGAGGCCTCCCACTTCCTGCGGCGCAAGGAGCGGCGCAAGGAACGCCTTCTCGCGAGGCTCTTCCTCGCCTCGGAGCCCGCGCGTGGGGCACCGTACCTTTGGCCATACTACGCTTGAGCATGGAGAGCTGCTGCAAGGACTGCTTGTTGCGAGCCTAAGAATAACGACGAGCAGAAGCATGGACTCAGTGTGATGTCACACTGCGGCGGTCGGGACAGCAGACGATGAGATTTCGTTGCAACGCTCATTTACACTAGGCGGCGAGAAACACAGGGGCCGGTTCAAGTTAGGGTTTATCTCAAGAATGGTTGCGAGCCTGACGGCGTGCACATCGGTGAAACAGGGGCGCATACCCATTTCAGTGCACTATTGAAGCAGTGCATTGCGCCGAAAAGATCGCTCTTTTTCCAAAAGCAGGTTCCCAGGCTATTCCATGCCTCCACGCTAGACGGCTTGAGTTTAACCTGCAGGAGGCCCCCTTCAGCACTCCTGCTCCACTGTACGAGCGTTGTCTTCGTGGTACGGGCGTGCAAGTCTCATTTCGACGAGCGCGACACGAAAGTTTCAAAAGAAACAGGGTTTTGCATTTTTAAAGTCCGCACCGCTTTAATCAACGAGACTTCTGCCTCACGACTGTAATCGGGAGAGGTATCCAAAAGTTGCCCACGCAAGCATAGTGACCGCGCCCTTTCCGTTATGCTATCATCCCCTGCAAAGAGCGGCACCAGATCGTGAAATCGGTTAGATTTTGACGCTGTCAACGGAAGGGATCGACCAGCAAGTCAAAGCAAGGGGACGACTGCCCTGCATAATTGCAGTACACAACGTTTATTTTCGAACAAGAAGGGGTCAGAGAAGGTCATCCGCTCCCTCAAGATGTGGAGCACGTCCGTAATCTATCAGCTTACGTAAATTTAAAATTATCATGCAGAACCTCACAGCACACATTCGCTGTGAACCATGGCATATGCCGTCAAATTTGGCGCTCCTAAGACCACAATTTTGCCTGCTTCCGGAGCCTGCGCGTGTTAGCAGTTCCAACAACACACTCAAACGACCATCAAGTCTTCATCTCACCTTCGTCCAAGCTGATCAGTTTTTGCCAGAGCTTATCCGTTTCCCGATCAAGATTCCTTTGTACGCTGGTGTCAGAGACGTAAGTTTCCTCTCGCAGCTGCAGATGGCGTTGCACTTCACCTTCAAGTTTCTGAAGAAGCTCTGCTTTTCTCGTGGACATTGTCAGGAGGGCGTGTCTGAAAAGAACGGCCCTTTGCCAGTTGTTCAAAAGATAAGTGCTTTTGACTGAAGTCACACAAACGGATACTTGGGTAAAATATTTCCAGTTGTCTCAAAATTGGGGGTGGGATACTGGTTAGCAAGCTATGCGAGGCATAACTAGTCCGATGTCAAGTATACGGCAAGTGAGATATGCTTCCAGTCCACGTTTCGAATATAGGGCTAGGCAATCGGCTAGCAAGTGGTTGATCGTATGCGATGTCGTGAAGTTTTTCAAAATCTTCAGTGATATGCTTTTTGAGTTTGCATGGACTCTCGTACTGTCACAAAAAACATAAGTGTAGTATACTTTTGAATTTTTCCTGACAATTCATCCTGAAGAAATTCGTGCATAAAATCGCAAAAAGCCTCACCTCTGATGTTGCGATTTATAAATTAAATTTCATCCTAAATATGCAAAATGTTATCAAAACGAAAAAGAAACGTTTTGCTGCAAGGTCTTCGCAATCCCCATTCGTCTGGTTCACCCCCATTTCTTGGTTTCAACCTCCCTGCTGAAAGTGTACATTTTGTAGGGTTTGGGAGCCAAGGTTCCAACTACAGTTCCGATAGATTTGTTGCGCAATTCGCCGGACAATATCTTAGCTTTGGTTTTACCGAAACTGCACTGTGTGCAAGTGGTTCGTGATTACCTTCTTGTCTGCAACTCAGGAAGCTGCGCTACTTCGTTTCTGAGGTGATGAAGTCACACACATTAGCTGTTCATTTCGGCACACGTTGCCTGCCGATAAGGTCTGCGTTCTTGGCTCTTTGCGTTTTTCCTTAGTATCGTTGGCGTGCATATCAAACATATTTTGTCCGGATCCGACAAGCCCCTGAGGCACAATTCATCTGTTCTGTTACAGGAAGTTCAGGCCTGCATCTGTATTGCAACCGACGAAATCCAAAATGAAAATTCTACGTGAACCTGAAGCCGCGAAATGTCACGTATCAAAAGATGCGTCGATTAACATTAAGAACTGTCAGCTGCAAAAAACAGTTCAGGTTGCAGTGCCAACGCTTTTATGCACCCTACCGGTAAGCGTAATTTGTCATCGCATGCCTCTATGGTTTCCCTGAAAGGCTTGTGACTGTATCCTTCATCCGAACTGTAATGTTATGATTTATATCCAGTTGAGTCAGTGTTGACATCTGAACCCACCGCTTCAACGCGGCGCACAAGTCAGAAGTGTTTGGCCTTCAAACAATTTAAACCCCTAAGAAAGTTGAGACTATGCGTGCAGGCGCACGCTGGATTTGGTGTTCCTGAGAGCAGTGCCCCAGATATCATCGAGATCTACCACTGGTTCCTCGGCATTTCCCCGGGTCTCATGTTCGTGCGATTATACCTTAAATCTCCCGCCAGTCGGTGCTTGTGCACAACTGAACGTCGATGCCGCCACCTGGGTGTTTAGACCTTCAGGGAGGCCTCCATAATCGCAACCAATCGCTTGCATATATTTTTTCCTTCCACCTGCGTATCCTTGCTATAGCTTTCTTCATACCAGGGTGAAACGAATAGCTTTGGTGACGCCTCGGTGCATAGACAACGACGACGTAACAAACGCGTATGGGAATACGAGGGCTGCACGTTTCGACATGATGTTTCCTCTCCTGTTGCGATACAAAATTTCGGCAGAAACTTTACTGCGATATATGGAGCAGCGCTTGATTAATCGGGAAAGGAGGAGCTGCCGTTATGTTCCGTTCCGTTATGTCCGTTCCGTTAGGTTCCGTTATGTTTTGCCGTTATGTGCATCTTATTCACTTTATCGTCGACTATGTCGCGGCGCTCAAACTTAGGCCTTCAGAAACAGCGGGCATATGGATGCAGGTATCTGTATTATAAGAACATCGCGTTGAAAAGCGATCCAGAACTTCGCTTTATGCAGCCACAAGTAAAGACCCTTCTGTACAGGATCCCTTGTTAAGTGTACGCTGTAAGCCTGTTTTGTTTGGATCAATCTATGTATGTGACTCAATCTGTGTATGTGCTTATGATTGTATGACGTGCTTGCACGGATCACTCTGCATTCTGTCGTTGCAACAACTTCTGCAAGCTTGTTGTAGATTCCGCGATGGGAGCTTGGGAGTAAGTGATCCCCGAGCTATGACTTGTAACCGAGGTTGTGATTGTGAGGGTGGGGTACTGTTCTCGATGCCAGATTTTCACATTTTTGTCAATATACAGCTTGATTCTTATCGTTGTCGCAACAACTTTATGGCAACCAAGTTTTTTCGGCTAGAAACACATTCCTATAGTGGCAGCGTTCCCTGTATTCTGCGACCTTGCTTGGATATGCGCCTTCATCTAGACAGTCTCAGTGTCCAACGAAGTTGTTTTCATCGCCACTTTCCAAGTGGACACGTAAGGATAGCATCTCACGGCCTGCTTCAATGTATTTGCTCACATTCTTACTTAACGGCTACATGGCCAGGCTCGAGGCACTCTACTGCATATGTGCTCCTCACGTCTCTAAGTGTGCGGGTGGCTTATCCTGGGACCGATTCCTTCGGCTCCAAGTAGCCACACAAGATTGGTTGCACTATATTCCCTCACAAGGATAGAGGCTCTCGAAGTGTGTGTGTGTGTGAGTGAGTGAATGTAGTGCGGTTGTCCTGTGGTGCCATTCTGGCGGGCAATGCTTGGTGGATTAGTCTGCCTTTGCTGCAAGGAGAGGCAGATGGTGGTGAAGTCCACGTTCTGTGGTTTCCCTTGATTTTTGCGGGGAGCACTTAGGTGCCCACATGTTTTGAGTTTTTTACTAAGGGGTGTCCATGCCGTGTGGTGTGACTGCATTCATGGCATAACCATGGACCAGCGGGTCCCATCCATCGACACTGGGGGGCATGCCAGCAGGGTCCGCTTAATCTGTTAACCAGAGACCAACAATTGTTGGGCGATGATCGGTCACATTGTGTCATCTTTCCATACTACTTTGCATCTGGGTTGGGAGTATGTATGGGTTGGTGGTATCTTGTCACGGCCCCGCCCTGCTCCTGAATTGCTTCTCACAGCATCCACTGGGATGATGGTGGGCTGATCTCATGTCATTCAGTGTGAGTGTATGAGTGTTTGTCCACTGGGTTGCATTCATCGACCACCGGGTCCCATGCATCGACCGTGAGCCACTTGGGGGCCTGCCAGCAAAGCCCACTTACTCCTTTACCTGGTGAATAACACGTGATCGCATGTTGGAACAGGTGAGATGTGTCAGAGTAGGTGGTATCATGTCGCGGCCCCGTCCTGTTCGTGAATTCTTCTCACATTCATCGGGATGATGGTGGGCAGGCTTTCATCAACAGACCTCAGGCGTGTTCAGTGTGTGCACATAAGAATCTCACTTCTGCTAGGACGATGGTCGGCTGGCTTTTTGTCGGAGGGCCTCATGTTGTTCAGAGTGTGTGAATTAATATGAATTCGGTCTTGACGATAAGTTTGCAGTATCTATCCATAATACAATATTACATATTTAAAAGTGTTGATTTATGTAACTCCAGCATTAACGGCATTATGTCCACACCAAGCAGTTGTTGTGGAGACCTCGGCAAAGCAAGAGGGGAGAACCGATTTTTGTAAATGAGTAAGTCGGTCCGACGTTGTGGAACAGCTGCCTAGCTGTGCGATCTCTCGTTGAAGTGAAATATGTCAGATCCTGCTGTGACATGCACCGTGAAGACTTGGTGATGTACATGGCATATGATGTGTGCAAGCAAGTGCTCGATGATGAGCGCCCCAAGTTCAAACAATTGTTGCAAACTCATCGCGACGGACGATGCGCGCCGCAGATCACGGAGCATGACGAAGGTGTGCTGCCATTCATCGAAACGTATTCTCTCGATGACATTCACAGTGACGACGAGTATGTCGGGATGATGTACTGCGAACATGTGGAAGATGATGTGGACTATCTCATGAAAAAATATTACGAATATGTTAAGTGGGATATTGACTTGTCGAAATATACCGACGACCAGATTGAAGGCATTATTCACTTTGCGGCTTCGCGTGCTAAGGGAACTTGCACTAATCCGTAACAAGGTTCTACACGACGTTGTTTGGTGGCAGTCTTCATGAAAAAATGGAATAAGTTAGAAAAACATCCGGACTATTTTGTATCGAGTGTGTAACTAGACAGCAGTATCTTTCATCCCACATATCTGCCTGCATGTGCCAAGTGCTGGCGTGGTGGTAGTACTGATGTTGCCGAGTCTCGAGTGCTGTCGACATCGCAACTCTCGTATGATGAACCGACGGAGCCAAGGCGAACGCTGCACGATGTGCAAAGCTTGGAGACAAGACAGTGCTGCGGCAGCGACGATGTGTGCGGGGATGAGACAACGCATCATGAGAGGCGCGATGTGATGACGAGTGATGGGTTGTAAGCACAGCAGAGCGTGGCGGTGTCAGAAGTGGGTGCCGAGTGCCGATTGCCGATTGCCGAGTGTCGTACATATGTACTTGTTAATGTTAACATCACTAGTGCACGTGTACCCCGCATGCACTTTGGCGTCTGGTACATAACGGCTACGAATGTACGCAGGTCAGGTACATGTGTACGAAATCATGGGTACGGGTGTGGTACGTATGCACTTCAGGTTGAAAGCACATGTGCCCAGCATGCACGAAAACCACGGCACCTATGTACCCTACATGTACCAATGTGCGTACTATACGGGTGTGCACGTACTAGACGTACACCAAAGTGATACGTACACGTGTTGCCAGTATGTCCAGCGCCTGCAGGCTACCAGCAAGGTGTGGATATACAGATCGTGAACGCCGTGCAGCAGGGACTCCTCTGTGGGCAAGGTGAAGGATGCGCATGGGGGGGTGTGTGTGCGTGCACGTTTTTTTGCTCGGTTACACCATACGTACGGTGCTGAATTGTTCGTGACTGGCTTGCAATCAACGTCGGTGTCGTAGTATTCACTCTGGCTTACCACCACGCGTTGTGCGATTCGTGCCAAGCAACAGAGGCATCCGATTGGTAAATCAGATCGTGATAATCACGACGCGTGTCCCGGCGCGACGGGGCATACAAGGCTACACACGAAGCGATTCACAGCGTGAAACACAAATACGTGTAAGTACGAGCGAGTGTCGCTGCATACACAGATTATATCAGCATGCACCACGTGATTATCCGTACACGCGCAGTAATGCATGCTGCGTTATGAACACATGCATATAGGAAGCTGGCTCGATAACGCGTACCCTTGGGAAATAACGTCTCAACGCCGAACTTGTGCCTGGTCATCATGAACGGACCGTTTACCGCGATTGCGCATATACAATACTTGCAACATTCTAGCAATAGTTGCACTGACCACTTACAAACAAATACCATCGGTCTCGTCCACGCATAACACGCTATTGTATAGCCAGCACAGTGCAGTTCACAGCAGGCACTAACAAATGTTTGAGCACCCTAACTCGAATGGACTCGTGTTCTTGAAGGACGGTTATCATCAGAGAGAGGGCTGGGCATTTTCCCCATCCTGATATACAAATATCCAGACAGTACCAACTTGTTTCACCTACGAAGTTGTGCATATCGACAGTCTCACTAATATGCATTACATTTCTACATCTGCTTTAGATTTCAACAACATTCCGCCCAGTAGGCAACTCAGTTCGGCAACAATGTTTAATTTGCCGCTATCATGGTTTGTGTGGCACCTACCTAACTTTTGCGTGGTGAACTGGACAACACACAATAATCATGTTTTTGTACAACACATTACAGCCCTGCCCTGGACAATGACTCGGTGGTATGATCATAGAAGAATTTGCACGAGTATGCCTGCCTTGTCCCCTCCTCTCTTTCGGCCAAACCACAATCTGTTGCAGGTGGCGTTGGCGCTGCAGTTGCGCTCTCGTGTCGCACACAGCATGTGGCGATGATTTGGCCCACAGGGATGTTTTCCTCAACGTGGCGCGATGAGAACAATTCCTTGGGCGGAAAGATGCCCGTCGTCCCAAAAATTGTGTGCTGCGGCTGGTAATACCATCTACACCGCGCCATGGCATCTCCTGCACCGCTTTCGTTTTCTGCTGTGTTCTCACCTGTTCCTTCCACTGCCATCTCGCAATACACTGCCTCCAATACTCCTGATGTGCCCTCCATACTCCGACATCCACTTGTCACCCAGCGAATAATGTGAAGCGCACCAACAAATGGTGCCCCGAACATCAACCTAAATGAGCAATCTGTACGCTACATGGGGGGGCAGTGACAGGATCCGCACGCTACAGGGCAGAGGCAGTGAGCATGCTCACACGTCAAGCAACAGCCAAAAGTATTGGAATCTGCAAGTGCTGCTGATCAGTTTGGTGTAAAGCATGACTATCTAGACACTGTACAGTAGTCAGGATGCTCGAACCCTGAAGAAACCTTAAAGAAACCCTATGGAACCCTTAGATCTAGATCTGTAGATCTGCTGAACTAATCGTGGCCGTCAGATCACTGATGACCATCGGGAAGTGCGTAATGAGTTCATCTGTACTCTAGAGTGTCACTGCGGTCGTTATGAACACGACAGTGACACGTAGGAATGTGTTTGGTGAACTTTCACATAAGATCGCCCAATCAGTAATGATGGCGCGCAAATGTTCGTGGCGTTTCGAGTTGCGAACTGGTATATCTTTTGATAATGAAAGTTTATGATCGCTTTTGTGTAACCGAAACTCTCGAAATCCTACAGGTTTTGGGCCCACTTACTACACAGTAAGTGTTAACCTACGGTTGTATCACGCAATTTTTTTGCTGCGCGTTTTTCGGAAATGAGTATGAGACGAGACAAGGCCAAGCTTGCGGAGCGGACCCCACCAGGACTGGGTGTGGAATCTACTTACGGCGATATCTCGGAAGTGATGTCGGAAGGTGGAACTTCAGTTGGGGAGGACTCTGCGGCGTTGACAGCTCTTATCGATGAGCGACAACAACAGCTCTCTTTGCAGCAAGACGCGCGTATAAATGAGCTTATGAAGATGGTTCAGGTCCTGGCACAGACAGTGCCCCAGTTGGCTGCGAATCAAAATGTGGGGACAGGAGAAGCTGTTGCGTCTCCTGAGGCCGCGAAATCCGGTATGTCTAGTTCTGGTATGCACTCTCGCGTTGCGGGTGGTACTGCGGGCGTACCTTTGCCTCCTCTGGCGGAAATGTTGAAGAGTTTCAAGTCTGACCAACTTTATTCTGGTCAGGACGCAGAAAATGACAGCAAGTGGCTGGAATTCCGCGGTAAAATTGTGCCATGTTTGCGTCACCGGGCGCTGGCGTTACTCTTATCTGACGCGCGCGACTTGGAGGACGTCAAGAAGGACGAGCACTTCTCTGTGGCAGCGAATCAGTTGTTTCACGACTTTCTGTCGGCCGTGACTTCCAAGACGGCAAATGCGGTTGTGCAGACGTACAGCGAGGAGGCGAATGGTATATTGGCCTGGCGGCAGTTAGTTAAAATGCGTCGGAGCACGGGCCCTGCGTACTTTGTGAGGCAGGTCCAGGCTCTGCTTGATGACACGAAGAAGTTTGCGTCGCTTGCTAACCCACTGCCGTTCTTTCTGAGTGCGCGGCAGCTTCTCGACAGGGTGAAGGAATATGCGTGCACGAGCGAATTCCTGCCGACCGGTGAGAAATTTCATGTTGCCAGCCTGGAGGCGGTCTTTGTGGCTATGGTGCTGAAATTCTTGAACCCGGCGTATGTAATGGTACGTTCTATGTACTCCAAGAACAAGATACCGTCGTTCCAGGAGCTGAGTGACGCGGTGTGTGATCACTTCGACAACGTTATAGCTACTTCAGCGGCAGCTACGGAGACGGGTGCTGGGATCGTGGAGGACAGGCGCAAGCAGGAGGAGCAGAAACGTACTGTGATGCTCAAGAAGGTTCCGTGCCCCATATGTCATATGACTGGGCACTCGTCCAAGGAATGCTTTGTGACTAACGAGGGCAAACGGGAGGAGTTCCTCAAGAAGAATCCCAAGAGGAGGGACGCGATAATGAGGAGGGTCCAGGACTACCAGAAGCATGGGAAGCTACCCAATCGTGCGGCTGCTGTCACTGAAGCTCAGCAGGACCCTGGTGTGGATGCTTCTGGGGAGGCTCTGTATGCAATCTGTGAGCTGGACAGCGTGGTTACCTGTTTCTCTGAGGACATGCCCCAGTTTATCTCTGGGAGCCCTGTGAAAGACTGTGTTGGGTCTACATCGGGAGTCTCCCTGCGCAACTACTATGCAGTTCTGGGTGGACTTACATCTTCTGGGGGTTCTTTCCCTGTTGAGGCTGAGGACCAATCTGTGAGTGGAGTCTGTCGATGGAGGTCTGATGCTTCTATGGGAGGGCACTCTAAATTGAGGAGACCTGGTAAGAAGTCACACCCCTATCAGCCCAATAAGCATAAGTTCTTATTGAACAAGCACAAGTATTTCCCTGTGGCTCCAGTGTACGACTCGTTTGTCTACATTGATACTATGTGCACAGCTCTGCCTGGGAGGAAGCTTGATCCTACCCAAGCCCTATGGGAGGCAGGAAGGGAGCAACATCTTGGACCTGGGTATCAGATGTCCCCCAGGCAGCCATGGTACACTTCGGATGTCCAGTATGTGCATAGTATGTTCATGAGTGGCTCTGTGGAAGTGTCGGACAGGGCATTGAAGGTGCTGGAAGATCCTCACTTTCCTGCTGATGGCAGAGCAGTGTGCCGAGTGAAGATGGAGTGTGCCAAGCGCCTTGTGGAGGAGCAGCATGGTCTACTGCAACGTCTGATTGAGAAGGAGCCGGTCATGGTACGAGGGTCCTTTGAGAGGCTGCAGTCATGGGTAACTTTACTCAGCATGGTTACTCGTGACACGGTGAAGGCGATTGAGGACTTCTGGGCCTTGCTGGGATATGGTTATGAGGATGAGTGGGACTTTGACTCCTCGTCTGATGGCAGTGACGATTCAGGTCACAGTGACTATGACTCTGAAGGCTCTTCTCATCGTGGTGATGACTCTTCGGATCCAGGAGATTATGCCTCTGGGGCTACACCAGATGCTTGTGTGGTGTATGGTGTTGAGCAGGTTGGCTTTCAACATGCCTTCTCTTCTCACCCATTGCCTGAACATGTGCATGCACTGAGTGGCTCTGGTGTCAGTTTCACAACACCTGCGCGCATTGCTGCTGGCCATCATGCCCGGGCCTGTCGCACACTATCTAGGCTCGGCTGTGTACCTGGTCTCAGTAGTTCCTCTGACTCGGATGATGAAGATTATGCTTCAGGCACTATGCCAACTCTGGAGGATGCCTCTGACTCGGACGAGGAGGATGGTGAGCTTTCATGGCAGCCCTTTGAAGGAGTGGGTGTCCCCTCTGATGATTGGGCATCTGGGCTGTTTTATCATCATTATGGCGGTGACTCTGGTAACTCCATCAGTGCTCTGGATGCAGATTCTGGCATTGACTTGGGTGATGATGGCTATGCTTCAGAGGATATGCCTGATCTGGTGGACGCCTCGGACTCGGATGAGGAGGATGATGTGTGCATGTATCAGCCCCTTGAAGGAGTGGGTGGTATCCCCTCTGATGACTGGGCATCTGGACTATTCTGTCCGCCTTGCGAGCAACACCTCTGTCACAAGGACACTGGCCCTGGGGCTGATTGGTATGATGATGCGCCTGATCTGGAGGATGGCAGTGGCTCTGATGATGACGAGGCATGTGACCTGCCAGGGGGGCATCCTATGTGCACCCCACTAGCCCTGTGTGTTGCATCTGCAAACAGCAAGACTGATGTGTTCACCAGCGACCTGCCATTGGCTGCAGGCGGTGGTCAAGTGGCTATGCTGGACAGTGGTGCCTCCAAGCACATATTCAACTCGGTGGCTAGTTTTGGGAGTGACTTTGATGCCACTGCGCGATCCACTTTCAGTGTAGTACAGGCAGGTACTATCTCGTCAGAGGGCAGTGGCACAGTGACATTTGCCAAGCTGGATGTGGTCACTGGGCGTGCTATTGGACTGCAATTCACTGGTGCACACTGTATCCCTGGACAGCCCTTCAACTTGGTGTCCGTGGTGGCGCTTGAGGATGCTGGTTTCAGTGTTGATTTTGGAGCCAGGCGGATATCCAGTGAGGGGGTGGCATTCTCCTTCTCCAGGGTGGGCAACCAGTACGTCATATATGAGGATCGGGTGACTGGAGCTCTGGATACATATGTCGCCTGTGCTGCATATCACGATGACTCTGACCGGGACAAGTCTGACTGGAAGTTTGAGAAGGCTGGCAAGCACATCGAAGAGCATGGGCCGTTCACTCTGGAACTATTTGCCTCCAGTGACAACCACGTCTTGGGCAACTATTGCACCACTGACCGGCCTTGCTTCGACAGGGACTGGGCAGGTGAGGCATGCTATGGCAACCCGCCCTATGAGCATGATGTCATCCTGAAGTGCCTGCAAAAGGCACTCAGGGATTTTGACAGGGCACCTCACTCCACCAGATTCCTTTTGGTATTGCCCAGATGGGAGACTGCCAGCTGGTGGCAGCTCACATCTCAGTTCACCATTGTTCACGAGTATCCTGCTGGGGAAACGATATTCTCAGCTCCACTGGACTCGTGTTACAACGTAGAGAACCTGGAGATGTGTGGCGAAGACAGGGTATGGGTCAGAGAGACCAAGTGGCCGGTGGTGGTATTGTACAAAGATGGACATACGGCGATGAAGCTTGACGCCAAGATGCTGGCACACCTTCGCCTTGGACATATTGGTGATGTCACCATGCAGGACATGCTGGACGAGGGGGTCCCCATGGGCATCACGTCTGCGCAATATGCCAAGAGTCTGGTGCTGCGTTGTTCAGAGAGGTGTGTCTCTTGTAGGCTTACCAAAGCCATCAGACCTTCCATGAAGCCTACAGGCAGAGAGAGGGCTGAGGAGATTGGGTTATTGGTGTGGTCTGACACCTGTGGACCGTTCAGGCACAGTGCTGGTGGATACAGGTGGTTCGTTCTCTTTTTGGATGATTGCACATCCTGGTTATGTGTGTACTTCCTGAAGAAGAAGTCTGACTATCTGGGGGCGCTGGAGGAGTTCCTGGTCGAGGTCAGAAGGCACAGGAGCCGCATGAGGCTCGAGGAGAAGTACCACATGGTGCTACACACCGATGGGGACTCGACCATGATTGCTGGGCAGACGCAGCAGTATTGTAAGGAGCAGGGCATTGAGCAGCGCCATGGCTCACCGTACCTCCACGAGAACCAGGCTCGGGTTGAGAGGTCACACAGAACAGTGCAGGCCATGGCTCGAGCGCTACTGGTGACATCTGGTTTTGGTGTGGAGGTATGGCCACTGTCTGTTCGGCATACTGTGTACACCTTGAACAGGACGTTCCAGAAGCCTCTGCACAAGCAGTCCCCCTACTACAAGTTGTATGGGAAACATTATGACCTCTCACTTCTTCTAGTGTTCGGCTGTCTGGCATATGCCTTTGTGGACCCAGACAGCAGAGAGCACAAGCTCAGTGACAGGGCGAAGCAGCTCAGATACATTGGTCACTCTGAGGTATCATCAGCTTACTTACTGTATGACCCTGAGTCCGGCAAGATCGTCAAGTCTGGTATGGTCAGGTTCCATGAAGCCGTGGACAAGCTGGGCAAGGTGGTCACCACATGGGACCCTTCTGCAGTGGCCCCGCTGAGCACGAACTTCATGGTGACGATGCTGGATGAGGTATATCATGACACCCTTCCCAGTGGGCTGGAAGATGATATTCTTGATGTTGGGGCCTACTTGCCTGATGAGAGCGACGAGATTTTGGCAGTCCTGAAGGTGAAGGCTGGGGATGTGACATGCTGGGTGAGCCTCCGAGACTATCTGGATGGCCAGCCCAAGCATATGGCTGCTGTGCGCTCAGCTGTGCAGACTGGTGACCTCAATGTCGACTACCCCTTATTTACTGAGGTCATGGTAGATGCTGGAAAAGAAAAGCTGGAGGCTGGGATCATATGCGCACGAGCTGTGGGACCCAGCTCATTTCCATACTGTGTTGTGTTGCTCACGAACTTCACCCACATTGATCTGCCACTGAGTAAGGTGCATTTCCCTCCTGAGCACACATGCTTGGCAGCGGTTGTGAAGGTGGGTGCTGGAGACTCAGTGGATGTGCTACCACCTGGGGTCACTGAACCAAAGGGGGTCAAGCAAGCTATGGGGGCGCCAGATGCCAATGAGTGGATGGAAGCTATCCAGACGGAGCTGGAGGCCCTGATTACGGTCAAGCAGGCTCTCGAGATGATGGACAAGGAAGATGTACCCCCTGGAGTTCGCCTGTTGGACATGGCTTTGGTGTTGAAGGTCAAGCTGGACAAGCATAGGCAGTTGCAGAAGCGCAAAGCGAGGGTGTGTGTGAGGGGCAACAAGCAGGAGTATGGTGTCGACTATTTCGACACCTTTGCCCCGTGTACTCAGTTGTCTTCGGTGAGACTGGTTATCATTCTGGCGCTCAACCTTTCCCTGCAGGTGTATCACATGGATGTGGAGACAGCCTTCCTGAACTCGACCCTCGAGGAGGATCTGTATGTCCAGCTCCCTAGGGGGCTGGAGTATCAGGGGAGGACGTGTGCCAAGCTCCTCAAGGCGGTGTATGGCCTGAAGCAAGCGGGCAAAGAGTGGTTTGAGACCAGCGATGCTTTCATCATGGCCTACGACGAGAGGATGAGGCGCAGTGATGTTGAGCCCTGTCTGTATTTCATCAGGGACTCTGACATCACAGTCATTATTCTGGCATATGTTGATGACTACATTGTGGCCACTGACAGTCGCGCGTGGTATGACAGCTTCGTAGCAGCCTTCAACTCCAAGTATGCCTGCAAGGACTTGGGTGTTCTGGACCTTATGATGGGCATTGGTGTGCGCTGGGGCCCTGGGGTGGCATATCTCTCCCAATCTGGGTACATCTCCCAGATGATTGACACCTATGGACTCAAGGACGCCAAGCCAGCTAGTCTGCCCATGTCCCCAGGGTGCTCTCTTACCCCATCTGATGGCAAGGATGCCACCATCCCATTCAGGGGGCTGCTTGGGCAGCTGCAGTGGATTGCAAGGTGCTCACGCCCTGACATCATGGCTGCTGTATCTGCTCTATCTCGGTTCTGTGCGTCCTATGGCCCAGAGCACTTTGTGGCACTGAAGCAGGTTGTCAGATACCTCAAGGGCACTGTGGGCTACGAGCTGGTGCTGCGAGCAACCTCTTCTGTGCCAAGGGGGCTGGGTCTGGCATGTGGAGCACTACCGATGTGCATATACACTGATGCTGACTATGCTGGCTGCAAGACAACGAGAAAGTCTACATCTGGCATTGCTGTCTACCTCTGTGGGAGCTTGCTCATCTTCTCCTCGATCATGCAGAGATGTGTGTCGCTGTCAACTACCGAGGCTGAGATCATCGCCATGTCTGAAGGGGCTCGGGAGATCAAGTACATCATGAATGTGCTGAACGACTTGGTGGACATCCACAACCCGGTGCCTATGTACTGTGACAATCAAGGGGCCATTCATTTGGCCTCCGATTATGTCAACAACAACAGATCCAAGCACATTGAGGTCAGGAACATGTACATCCGAGAATTGGTGAAGTCCGACACAGCGGAAGCCTTGTATGTCTGCTCAGCGGACAACACAGCGGACATCTTCACCAAACCTCTTCCTCTACCAGCATTCCTTAAGCACAGGGAAAGCCTGGGCATTATGAAGTTGCAGGACACCACCTCTGAAGACTGAAGACTGAAGGGGGCACCATCCCATACTCTGGAGCTGGAGGGGCACCATCCCAAGAACTGGATATTGCTGACTGAAGGGGCACCATTCCCAAGAACTGGCAGTAGGACAACTAGACAGTCACCCTTTAGAAGGGGTATTGGAATCTGCAAGTGCTGCTGATCAGTTTGGTGTAAAGCATGACTATCTAGACACTGTACAGTAGTCAGGATGCTCGAACCCTGAAGAAACCCTAAAGAAACCCTATGGAACCCTTAGATCTAGATCTGTAGATCTGCTGAACTAATCGTGGCCGTCAGATCACTGATGACCATCGGGAAGTGCGTAATGAGTTCATCTGTACTCTAGAGTGTCACTGCGGTCGTTATGAACACGACAGTGTCACGTAGGAATGTGTTTGGTGAACTTTCACATAAGATCGCCCAATCAGTAATGATGGCGCGCAAATGTTCGTGGCGTTTCGAGTTGCGAACTGGTATATCTTTTGATAATGAAAGTTTATGATCGCTTTTGTGTAACCGAAACTCTCGAAATCCTACAAAAAGCCCGTTTACGCGAGCGCACACACAATAACCTCCATTACGTCATTGATTCGGTGGGCAAGATGCCACACGCCTAGTTGCCAAACAGATGAATCTGCGACAAATTTCCTCCCGGTGAACACACTTCACAACGTAACATGCGATTCTAGCTCATACTTGTGCGTAGCTGCACACTAGTGCGGAAACTCTCCAGCCCGCTTTATCCAACGTCACACGGCAACCGCCGATACTCAGGCTCCCCGCCTCCATGCATCTTAGCCAAAGGAACTATATACCCAGAGAGACGACGACCTAGCCAGAATAAATCAGAACACCGCCGCAAAACCCACACCAAACATCTGACGGATATTCCGAGGTTGGATGCCACCCTGGTGTGGCACGCACATGCGAGGACGAAGCGAGTGGCCACACCAACCGAACCTCAGCTCATCGATTCCCTGGCGCAAGAAAGATGCGCTGGCAAGCACAGAGCTCGGGCACGACACAGTAACACACCGATCGGCATGCTCACTGACGTCAACCCACCTCCACCTGCGAGGACAAAGAAGGATGCAGGAATAGGTTGGGGCCGTGCCAAGATACCGCCCTCTGCAAAGACGCGAGAAGCGCTCGAAGGCCCAACCACCGCATCGAGCAAACCATAACAACTGTGGTTGCTCGGTGTCCAGTCACTTATGCCATGCGGCATGGACAAAACTGAGATTCAAACTTCAATCATATAGCCAACTGAGGGATTCGCCCACCAAGATACCACATATCATGAGTACACGTACACACTGCGCAACATGAGGCCCGCCGACATAAACCAGCCCACCATCATCCCAGTGGATGTGAGAACACATTCGGGGTGGGGGGGTGGTTACCAACTCTCGGTGGTGCTGTGGTGGCATTTGAAAGCTGAATTTCCACCGGGGTGCCCACCCGAAACTCCTGCCCTTGTCTCCGGAACCCCACGTGGTAACGGCGTGCATGGCTCTGACTCCAAGTGCTCGCACCGACCGGCGCCGGGCACACTGCCAACAGCACGTCGGCTGACTCGCACGCGCCCTCGCCGATGCCGGCCCCCGGATGCCCTGCTGCCACTCTCGGCATCCTCTCATTAAGAGGTAACTCCGCGGGGCTGGGGTTGCCAAGTGGCGATCCCTCGACAGGGCCTTCACCAACATCCCCGCAAGTCGCAGCGCCGCTTCTTTCTTCCTCGTCTGCCTCCCCCTCCAGCGGCGGCCCTCGCTTCTCCACTTGTGCCTGTGTCCTCGGCTCCTCGGCCAAGCTTCTTCGCGGACGAGTGGCGGCCTCGGGCGAGGGTTCGTCCGGCTCGGGCTGCCTCCGTGCCCGCGTCGATGCTGGTAGCGTGCCGGCGACTGTGGAGGGCTGGATTGCTGGCGCTGCGGCGGAGGCAACGCGCCGAGACGACGATCGAGCAGGGGGGCTAGCGGTGGGATTGGCAGCATGTGCAGGAGAGATCGGGGTGCCGTCCGGTGGCGCAATCTTTGCGGTCAGGAGGCAATCGACGGCCCACTGGTGCGGAAGGCAGGGCGCCCGGACGCGCCTCGCGTGCCTCTCGAGCTGGGACGGCACCGCCTGCGCACCCGTATACAGCAGTGCAGGAGCATCAGTCGGCGGCCTAAGGTCCGCACTTCACGCGCGAGAGGCTAATGCAGGCTCCTTGCCCCTCCTTAGCTTTCCACGCTTCGGTGGGAGAAACCAGAGGAGAGCCGCAGAGGAGGCTGGGCGGTGGTGATGGGAGGGGAGGCGAGGTCGCGGGCACGCTACTGAGGATTGCTCAGTGGTAACAAGGGGGAGCATCGTGCCGGAAGAGGACAGCTGGTGAGAAGAGGAAACAGCAAAATTCAGCTGACCGCACGGCGCTCCACCAATCCGAATTCAGCTGACCGCACGGCGCTCCACCAATCGGAATTCAGCTGACCGCACGGCGCTCCACCAATCGGAATTCAGCTGACCGCACAGCGCTGGGGCGCCTGGTCGCGTAAAGGGAGAGTCTTGCAAGGTGTTGAGGGAGGGGGCATGTGTTGTGCAGAGTTGCTATTGGGAATGGAGACACTAGATCACAGAAGGTGGTGTGCGGTTGTGGGGGGGGCAAACGCCGGATGAAGGGGGTTGCGGGAACCATGATAGAGGACAAGGCAGAGGAAAGGACGGCAGAGGCGTTGAGCGCACCTCCTCTGAGCAGTGCAGAACGTAGTGGAAGTACTCCAGGTCGGCCAGCTGGCGGTTAATGCGACTCGGCTCTGACGGGCTTATCGCCGACACGAGGGCCCCGGCGTGCTGCAGAATCACTCCGAACTCCGCAACCCACTTGGCGGGGCCTGCGCCACACCCCGCACAGATCGCCTCACATCGACCCCGGCCCCACAATACACTCCCACAGCTATGCAGTCCGCCAGACGATCAGCAGACTAATGGATTGGTTGCTTGCGGTGCTGGGCGCTTACCGACAATTACGATGTGCAGGCCTGAGAACAGACCCCCAGGGGGGCGGCTGCTGCCTGGAGAAGACGCGCTCTCCTTCCCCTCGCCAACCCTCCTCTCCCGTCTCTGCGGTGTTGGAGGTGTGAGCGTATACGCTGTGTGGGTCAGGGGGGCCCGCGTCCATCCCGCCACACACGCCTCCACCCATGCGGGCGTCACTAAGGGCACCCCGGCTGCGAGGGCGTAGAGGCATTTGGATGTGTTACATACGCGGGCGATATCACCACCACCCCGGGGCGCGCTGCCCCACCCCCCGCGCGCCTGGACTGTTTCCCCCAGTACCCGGCTGCTGCTCGCCCCCTCCCCCAAGCCCCCACGGAGGCTCCGCGCCGCGCCGGCCCCGCTCCATCCCCCTCCACGCCACGCCCAGAGCCGCCTGGCGTCCCCTGGAGGGCAGATTCTGGCGCCGGGACAGCCTGCAGGATGACGCCTCCGTGCTCCTCTAGTCGCGCCATCAGCCGACGCATCGCTTTTCGATCCTCGAAACCTGCAGCGGCAACCACCCACCTCGCTTCGACCCTGCCTTCAGCTCTCTCGGCCTACGTGGCAAGAACCCACGTTACCAAATCAAACAATCTCACCAGTTGACAATCGTTGGGCAGCAGCTTGCACCAGCTGACAACCGCTGGGCAGCAGCTAGCGCCAGCTGGCAATCGCTGGGCAGCAGCTTGCCCGGGTGAATACAGAATGCCTCACGCCAACCGCAACGCCGAGAAACTTCAGTTGCTCAGCAATGCACATCAGGGGCTCGGGTGGCGGTTTTCATATGGACACGGCCATGCTGGCGGGGTTGCCGAGGGGGGCTGTAGTGGGCACTTGCACAGGCGGGTCGTACCAGTCAAGAGAAATTGCAGTCCGGAAAACAGCGTGGAACTCCTGGTCTGACCCCGGCCCCCGCCACCCTCGGCAGCTGGCGCGTCTCTGGCTGCCCCCCCCGGCTGCGCCTCCCCTTGGAGCGCGGCACCTCGCCGTGGCGGTGGCCTGGGCGTCGCAGTCAGATCGACCGTCTCCTCGCCTGCCTCGTTCACCTTCTCGCCCCTCCGCCGCTTTTGACCTCGTGCCGTATCGCCGACCGCTTCGCTTTCCGCCGTTGCCGCCGCCACCGGCCGTGGCCGAAGCGCACGAACACCAGCCACGTCACCGGCAGCGTTGCCCTCGGATGACATCTTGGCGCACGATCGTCGCCGAAGCATGCGTCCCTCACTGGCACTGCCTACTGCGGCGACGGCCGCCCCGGGAATCTCCATCGTGGTGCCATCTGCACCGTTCCCGTCCTCCTCTCTATCTACCGCCTCGCGGAACCGTGGCGCCTCCCTCGCCGTGCCCTCGGAATGAGCCCCCCGTCCACTCCTTTCACCAGCAGCAGTTGCAGCCCTACCCCGAGCACCACAGTTCGCCTGCACCTTTGCCGCCTCACCCGCGGCAAAAGGCCTGTCTGATTGCCGCGTGACCACACGTCGAGTGACCCGCCTCGTGTCCAGGCGCCACCGCCTCAGGCTTCCGCCGCGGTGCCGCGTGTTCATCCGCCCTCTCTCTGCGGCGAGCGCTGCGGCCAGCCGGGTGGACCCCGCAGCGCCTAGCCTGCGGTCCGCCGCCGCAGAGTGGCGCTCCTTTGTCCCCTTTGCCTGCGGTTCGGACTGCGGCGCCACGCCGGTGCCGGCTCTGCCAGATGAAGCGGGGCGCTTTGCTAAGTCCATGCTGGCGCCCGCAGCATCCCCGTGGTCTTCCCGGCCTCGCTTCTGACCCACTGCATCACCCACGCCCCCCTTCGCATCTTCGCGTTTTCCGCGGTTCGACCCATCTTCCGCCTCGGTCCCGGCGTGTGCCGTGGTATCCGCCTGGGGGCACCCCGCATTGCGCCCCTCCTCCTCCAGCGCCACCCCGACGGCCGCCCAGGCCTGCATCGCCGCCTGTCCCGCCACCCCAGGACCCCTCGCATCCTCTTTCCCGCGCTGCATCAAATCCGTCCCTGCCTCATTCTTCCCGCCGGATTTCTCGCGGCAGAACCACTCCTGAGGGGGCATGTCTCCCTGCTGCAGCAGGCGGGCTGCCACCTGGTTTCGGCACACGCCACACCCGCCCGCCGCCTGCCTGCATTTCGAGCACCCGAGGCGCACCCTCTTCACCGCCCTCTCCGCATCGATGTCCTCTACCGTTTTCCCGCTCGCGCCCGCATCCCCCGCAGGCTCCCGGCCATGACCCGCTGCTTCACCCCCCCTCGCGTACGGCTCCGGGCTTGTCGACATATACTCCAGCGCCTCAGCGCACTCCAAGGTGTCGGGCCCCGCTGTGGCCGCCCTGCCCACACCCTCCGCAGCGGTGTTCGTACCCCGCGCCCCATTTGCTGCCACCTCAGGCACTGCGGCATTCTGTGCAGCGTCCGCCTTGCCTCCCGCAGGTGACACAGCCTCCGGGCTACTGCTTGTGCCGCCAGGCAGCCCCGCAGCAGGATCGCCGCTCGTGACGGGTGCGCTCGGGGATACGCTCCGATCGGATACGGGCGCAACCGGTGCCAACAGCGCATCCACCCCCTGCGGCGCCCCAAGCGGCGGCGCGCTCCCAACCCCTGCTGCGGCGGCGAAGGCGGTGGAGCCCCGAGGTGCACCCTGCAAGGCGGCGGAGCCGATGGCGGCTCGTGGACGCGGCGCGGCGCTCTGCCCGAGGCCCGGGGTGATTGTCACCTCCGCCTCCGGTGCGGCTCGCCGCCCTCCCCTGCGGCCCCTCCCTCCAACCCGCCCTGCGCGGCCCCTCCCCCCGCGCGCCCCTCGGGTCGTACCAGTTTGCAACCCCTGCCCTGGGGCGGCCTCCGCGAACAGGGAGGCGCGGGGGCGCTGCGAGCGGAGGCTGCGGGCACCCGGGGGAGCCACCAGTAGAGGCGACGGCGAAGAATCCGGCGTCTCTGCTCTTGCTCGCGTGCGGCGCTGGTGCTCCGGGAGGATGGCAGGCCCGGGCTGGCTCTCCGGGAAATCGAAGGTGTCCATGGAGGAGCCCCACTCGCAGCCAGCTTCGGCAGGCGCCCTCGGCGCGCCCCTCGCCGCAACCTCGGCCGTGGATTTGGGATTGCGCCGACCGGTGGATGCTCCAGCAGCGGCACCGACGGGACGCCCTGTCGCTCCCTCCGGGCCGGCGCGCTGAGCAGCAGCCATGCCAAGCGCCGCAGCCATCGCCGCAACGGTACCCTCTTCGTTCAGGACTGCTGCCGAATCCACTGCCAGGCTGGAGCCCCTCCCGCGCCCGCGCCCGCCCCTGCGGCTGCGGCTCCTACCCCTGCCGCCTCGCCCTTGTGCCCCCAACACGCCGCCCGCGCCCGCTGAACCGCCCCCCTTAACGATCCGCTCGGCTCTACCTGCATCAACATCAGCCGCGTTCTCATCATCCTTCTCCTCCTCCACCACCTCGTTCTTCTCCTCCACCACCTCGTTCTCCTCCCCCACCACCTCGTTCGCCTCCTCCACCACCTCGTTCTCCTCCTCCGGGGGAGTGTCGACCATTACTTGTGCGAGACTCCTCCGCCGCGATGTCCTCGGTAACACCACCTGCGCCTCCATCTCGCTCCCGTCGCATGCGCCCTCCTCCACCGCGTCTCGCGATTCGCCGGGTACAGCCTTGGTAGAAGGCGTCCCAGCTCCGCCTTTAGCGCCGCCGCCGCGTGCGGAGAGTTGTGACGAGGGCACCACGGAACACAGCGGATCGGCCACCACCCCCCCCACGCTGCCACCTCCGGTACCCGCTGGGGATCCCGCACTTCCAGACACAACCCCGTGCCGGCCCTGCAGCACTTCGCCGGTAGCCGCAGAGGAGGCCGCAGGGGTGGGCGCACAGCAGGGGCCACTGTCGGACGCTAGGGGTCGGGGCAGCCCGGCAGAGGGGGATAGCGCATACTCCTCCTCTGGGAGAACATCCTCTGGCGAGTCACCCCACTCGTGTTGTGTTGCCGGCGGCACGCGGGGGCCTCTCTGCGCTCGCCCCTGGGGCCACTGCCCTAATTGTGGAGGCCCGAGACGTGGTCCTGCCGGCGCCGCGCTACCTAGGGCCTCCTCTGGCACCGCCGCCCTGCCTGCCGCAACCGCCACCGACCTGCCGTCCGACGTATCCCGCTCCACATTGACTTGCCGGTTCGCAGCTTCACTGCTCGGTCCCCCGGTCCCAGCGCCCCCTGCGACCGCAGCTCCCGTGAACCCGGCCCCTGCGCGGGCACCCCAGCTCCGCGCTGCCGTGCCCGCGGCGGCCCAAAGCCCTGCAGGCCGCTTTCCCTTTAAAGCCTGCAACCCTCCATCACCCCCACGTCCCCCCGTGTCACCCTCCGCCAGGTTCCACGGCAGCTCCCCGCCAGCAGCCGGAGCGCACGCCCCCAGGGCTTCCTCCTCTCCTCCCTGGGAGTTGGCACTCCACCCGCCAGCGGTCCACCCCTCGCTACTGCCTTCCGCCAGCGGCCTCTTCGCGCCCCAGGCTAGCCCTCGACGCTCCCGCGCATCCAGCGGGCTCGCAGCGACCGCCTCGACCTGCGCCAGAGCCTCAGCCACCGCCCGCGAGGTCGCCGCCGGGCTCCTCCGCTCGGGGCTGCTGTCTGAGCTCACCAGGTCCACGCACTGCACCGGGCTGTGCTGCAGCGCCGCCCCGCTGGCATCCGCACCCGAGCTTAACTGCGGGCGATCCGCCGGCAAGAGCGGCCGCTGTCCGCGCGCCTCGCCCGCGGGAGCCGCATCCGGGCATCCACTCTCTTCCGCATGGGTCGCGCAACCACCTCCCCCCATCTCTGCCGTCGGTTTGCTGCCAGTATGTGGTGCTCCCTGCACGGCGCCACCCGCCCATACGGCTGCACCAGCCCCGGCGACGCCTTGCGCCTCCTCACTCCCGTGCGCGCTCGTCTCTGCCTCCGAGGCACTCGCGGCCCGCCACAGGGATAGGTGTGGGTCGCGCCGCGCCCCGCTGAGCCCGCGCCCGCTCGTGCGGCCCTGAGCGCCCGCGCCGCGACCCCCCGAGGGACCTCCCGCAGGGCGCAGCCCGAGCTTGGCCAGGGCTCTGGCAAACGGGGGCGAGCGCGGCAGATGCGGCAGGGGCGGTGAGCCCTTCGCGGGAGGGGTGCCCCCAGGGCTCTTGCTTTGTGGGGACGCAGCCGCAGGCGTCGGGGGGGTCTTTCGCTTGTGCCCGCGGCTAATGACCCCGAGTACCGCCCGCTCATCCGCGGAGGTCGAGGAGGGGACCTGTGGAGCGGGGGTGGAAGGTGACCCCCTTGCCAGGTCGCTCTGCTCTGCCTCACATTCAGACCGAGTGGCGTGAGCGGGTCCGGCGTGTGGCGAGGAAGGCGCAGCGGCTGCCAGTCCCTCCAGCAACGCTGCACTGGCCCGGTCGGCCGTACCTCCAGCACCAGCTCTGCCAACCGCTGCGGGCCTCTCAGGAATAGGGCTGCCGCCATCCGTCAAGCCTCCGCACGTAGTGGTGGATGACGTGGCAAGCGACACCTTGCCAGCTGGCGTCCCTTCATCCTGCCTTTGACTCGGCTCCTGTTCCTGCCCAGGATCCTGTGTGAAATCCTCGAGCACCATCTCGAGCACGCTGCCCTGCTCGTCTTGCACCGCCTCCTCAGCCCGCACGGAGCTCTGTCTCCCCACTCCTGTCCAGCCCTCGCCGCCGTGCTCCGAGCCCTCCCCCGTGCCAACCCTCTGGCCCGGACTTCCGCCGGCGCTGCCCTCCCCCGTGCCAACCCTCTGGCCCGGACTTCCGCCGGCGCTGCCCCCCCTTCCCAGGATACCGCCAGGCCACTTCACCCCGCCGCCGCCGGTGTGCTCTAAGCCCTTGCCGGGCCTCTCCCCGGGAAACCTCGCGCAATCCTCCGCGCCCTCGTCCTTCCGCAGAGTCCACCCGGCCTCGGCCATCTCTTGGGGCTCGCCCAGCCCAGCCTCCACACCCGTGTCGCCCCCGCAGCCTTCACCCACTTCAGGCCCACGCATCCGCCCATGGCTGGTCGCAGCCTCGGGAGCCTTCCACAGCTCGCCCTCCGGCTGCGTCAAGCTTTCAGCAATCAGGCTGAGCTGCAGCTGCAGCACGTTCGTCTCTTCGTCCTGTGGCGACGCGTGCGCGCTCTCGTCCCGAGGTCCGTCATCTCCTGCAATGACCCCTCCTTCCACCACCACCACGGCCGCCCCCTCGCCGCTATCATCTCCATGCGCCATTCTCACCTCTACAGGAACCCCACAGGCGCCGTCACCTCCTACTCCTCCTCCTCCCGCCTCCTCCGCCAGCACGTCCTCCGATCCCGATCCCATCACGTGCGCTCCGCCAACCGCGATGCGCGCATCTCGACGCCCTGCCGAAGCTGCCACCGTCTGCTCCTCGTCCACTCTCGGGGCAACCACGTCTCCTCCCCGCGCCCCGGTAGCCGCGTTCACAGCGCACTCAGATTCGCCACGCGCGGCCCGCAGCGCCGCTCCACTCCGCGCAGCCGCTGACGTCCCCGCTGCCACCATCGGGTAGTCCGCGCTCCCTGTGCCGTCGATCGCACCCCCAGCTGAAGCGCCTCGGAACATCGACGTTCCCTCTGGCGCTCGAGACGACTCCTGGGCAGGCTGTGCCACCCCAACTCCCTCGCCGGCAAGGCCTCCCTGCCCGCAGCTGCCCCCTGCAGGTGGTGACACCCCGATGTCTGCAGCCAGCTGTGAATCATCGGGCGGCACAGCGATGGCCTGCCCGCAGCCCCCTTCTGGCACCCCCGCCCGCTTGGCGGCCCCTGTGCTCGCGTCCTTCGACGTCCTCCCGCTGGATGCCGCGAGGCCTTGCTGTGCAATGGCCTCCTCCGTGGCGCCCTTGCTCTTGTGCAATGCTGTATTGGCGGTCTGCGGGTAAGGATGTGTGCTCTCCGGCAACGCCTTGCCCTCGCGCTCCGCACATGTGCTCGAGGGCGGAGCGGTCCCCGAGGGAGGGGCGGACCCACAGGCGCCACCCGCATCCTTCACTTCTCGCCGTAAGGAGGTCGCGCCGGACGTCCCGTCAACCTCTGGGTCCGGCCAGCTCCGCCCAGCCGCCCCGCCTCCGCCCCGCGCGCCTGATGCCTGGCGCTGGCTGGGAGTCCCCGCGAAGGACTCGACGGCCGCCGTGCACCCTAGGAAGGACACCACGTCATCGTCATCCGACAGCTCCGCCAGGTCGCCGCCCAATCCAGTGGTTGCCACGCTCCGCGACATCTCAGAGACCTCCCGCGCGCTGCTGCTGGACACCGCACACCCCACGCGCATCCCATCGTTCCTGCCCCGCCCGCCCAGTCCCCCCACTTGCGGTCCCCAGCCGCCCGTGCGGGAGCGCCGCGCTGCGCTCGCGGCGCCCCTGCGCTCTCTTCGCGCTCCGTGGCCTCGGGCAGCGCCAACGCCACGGCGCCGCAGCGCGCCCTCGCTGAGGCGGCGCTCAAGAGTGAAGCTGGCAAGGCCCATGGTCTTCCGGGCTACGTGTAACGCATACATGAGCTGCTGCTGCTGCCCCGGGGACCCCCCTGCTGGGTCCTCGCCCTCCAGCAGCCCCTTCACCACCAGGTCGTCCCCGGACCACACGAAGGTGCCCACGGCTCGCAGCGCGTCGCCCTGCTGCGCCGCCAGGGCGTCGCCCATCACCTCGCGCCGCGCGTCTTTCAGTGCCGCGGCGCTCAGCCGCTGCCGCTCACCCTCCGTCGGCCCGTCAGTCCCTCGCGCTGCGCCGCCCCCACCCTCAGCGGCCTTAGGCGGAGCGCCCCTGGGCCTGCCACTCCCCCCATGCATCGTCGCCTCCTCCTCGGTGGCCCTCAGAGGCTGGCTCCGCAGTGCCACCTTCTGGGGAAGCGGCAGCGTTGGCGAGCAGGGCGGAGGTGGGGCGTGGGTGGGGACGCCACGGTGGGCGTTTTGCACTGGGACAGCCTCGCCTCCCCTGCTCGTGAGTGGCGGGGTGTTACATGGAGACACCGCTGGGGGCACACGGGGAGCGGCATGCACTGACCCGGCGGCCTGGGGAGGTGAGGGAGGCTTCAGAAGGCCGACGCCAATCGGTGCAGATGAAGCAGGAAAACCAGCGCCAGGTAAGCGTTGGCCGCCGGAGCCGTCGTCCTCCAGCTCGCGCGTGGCAATACCCTCGACGGCACCGGCCGCCCTCTCGGGAGTTGTATCCGGCACCACCTGAGTGGCGACGGTATCTGGGAGGCTGCTGCACTGCAGCTGCAGGGGAGCATCTTGTGTCATAGCCTCGGTGTCGCGTCCTGCATCGCCATGGCGCCACCAGCTCGGATTCAGTTCAACGGAGCGTGCAAAATCGTGAGGGCCAACAGACCTCACCAAGGCAGCAGGCGGGAGCAGCACCGACACGACCGTACAGCTTAGCTAAAGTGCAGCTTAGTTGAAGAGATGGGCAGGCAGCATGGTGCCGAGGGGTCTGCCAACGTCGTATCATGCGCGCCGCCGAAGTTACAGCAGATCTCGCGAGGCATGGCCTCGTGAGGCAGGGTTGAGATAGCGATATTGTCTGAAAGAACTATTGTCAGGCTGAAGTCAGGGGGGCGCATCGCGAGGCTGAGGCATGACGAAGAGATTATGGGTGCTACGAGCCCGACACTCTTCTACGAGAGTTGGCCTCGTTCGTGTTAGATCCAGGTGGACAAACCCGAAGTGCCTGTAAAGCGGGTGGGCAGTTTTGGGGGCTCCCACACTGCCATCGAGGACGCCGGCCCTAGGCATGCCAGAAGGGGGCGGGGGGACGTGGCCTTACCTGTGCCCGTCAAACGCAGTGAAAGGTTCTCACAGATCGAAGGCCCCGCTTCCTGCGTGCGACAGTGGCGAGGCCCCTTACACATTCGCGACTTCGCGCGGATGCGCGCGGAAGAAGCAGCGCGCGGAGTGACACGTCGGAGGGCAGCCGGGAGCTCCGCCACTTTATATGAAGAGGAGAGCCGGGGGATAGAGTCGGAGCATGCAAATCCTGTGGCTACGCGCTATCGCCCTGCGACATCTTGATTGAGAGTCGTTGAGGAGACGCTTTTCTTGAACAGCCCACGTAATGCGACACCTAGGATGCGAGCCGCTGCTTAGGTGGATTTTTTTTACGATACCTAGGATGCGAGCCGCTGCTTAGGCGAACTTTTTGCAAGATGCCTAGGATGCGAGCCGTTGCGTAGGTGAGCTTTTATGCGATACCTAGGGTGCGAGCTGCTGCGGAGGTGAACTTTTTGGATCGATTTCAAATTTAGGTGGGCTTACAAGGTGACACTATGACAGGCCTCGGGAGGGGTGTCGCGTGCACACCGCCTCGTCGCCTGTGAAAGAGCCCTGCAGCTGCGCCTGCGCCGTCTCCCGAACACCATCTCGACATCTCAAAGGAAGGATCCCACAGAGCGTGTAGCAGTGAGCGTTGCCGAGTAGTGCGTTTGACCTATAACTATTCTCGACAAGTTCACACACAACGGACCCAAATCCACTTGTGCTTTCGCTCTCGACGACAAGTTGTACGCTTGCGTGACGTTTTTGGACTTGTGATCGACGCGCGCAAGCTCGTTGTCGAAACCCAGACTGGACTGCGAGCCACGGAGAGCCAGGATAGTGTAACTCCCACTTCTTGCCATTTCTCGAGGGCTGACGCAAGACGGCAGCATAAACAACAACCGTAAATGAAAACATCATGCGTGTGCGTGAGTGGGGGATATCAATCATGGAACCATTTGGGAAAGGATGGTCGAGCTGCCAGAAAGGACTCCGGTGCAAGGAAAACGCCCGAAGAATATGAAGATCTCGGGGTTACACAATAAGGGGCGATACCAAAGAAGCGCACGGCAGGGCTAACGCAACATAAGCTTGCGAGTATCACATCAGGAGACGCACAACAAGGTGCACCGTTCGTGTGAACTTCTGGGTCTGAAGATGTGAGCGCTGTACCAAGGAGTCTTCGAAGAGTCGCAGGCGGGAGCGTGACGCTGCTGCCTCGGGGGTCATCTTGGGAACATATGCAGGCACTGGCGGCGTCGTCGTGGTCTCTTCGCCTAGGAGGCTCCAGTCGACCAAGCAGGAAGGCACCTATGAAGTTTCACCGTCAGATCTCAGAACAAGGCGAGGCCATTCGGCAGTTCCGACCGTAAGGTATTTTCTGCTGAACTCGATGTTTTGTGCACACGTGAGACGAGGTCTGGTATGAAACGTGAGAGCAGCGTGCTCTCGGATCCCCGCGGACCTCTGCGGAGGTGCAGCACGGGAAGCAGGAGGGAGAGCGGCACCTGGGAGAGCCGTGGCGGCGAGCACCGCATGATTGGGCTCGCATTTGTTGGAACAGGCATACTGAAAGAGATTGTCGGGCGAGTCACTAAGCGAAAATCGTGAAGTTACGACCCCAGTAAAACATGCCGTTGTTACCAGACGCCCCAAGGCGTTTTGGCTGGTAATGGACGCATACTTCGTATTTGTTGTTATGAATTGTGAAGGCACTCTCGTCTGACGTGAGCTACCGCGACCGTCGCGTGTCCGTCGCATGTCACAAGTAATAAATTGAATTTGCACTCCCCTCTCCCGCTCCCGCTCCCGTCTGCAGTTCGAGAAGATTGCCCCGCCCGCCTTCGCTTGCGCCCAGCTTGCGCCCGCCCGCCCGTCCGCGGCGCCGTCGTCCGGTGATGAAACGCGAGAAATCGGAAACGCAGAGCCAAACGCGAAAGGGTTTCAATACTACAGACGCTGGAATTCAGAATAGGAATTAATTACAGCGTATGTCATCCGATCCGTCATGACATCTCGCTCTCGCGATATCGAACTGAAGGGTGATGACGTGTCACACCAGTCACTGACACAAGCGACACTCGACCGTGACATGTGGTTCGATGTGGTTGGGTTTGAGCCCAGGGCATACACCAACCTCGACTTCCACACCTCAAGAGGTCGCGAATTAGCCACAAACCCATGAAAATATAATAAAAATATAACAGCCAATGCCTTATCATAAGTCGATGCTCCTCACACTTTGCGTACAATCATATTCAAGGTGACCATATTGACAAGTGACCACGAGTCCGATGCAGGGCTCTATATCGGTTTGGTTTGTTGGTATCGATACTATCCGATATCCGAAAAATGGTATCGATAATCGGCACAATCGATAAATAATCGATTATTTGGGCATTTATATGTAATTTGTTATAAATAAAATATGGAACATCAAAACCTGCACAATCGATAGTTTGATATTGCAATCCGATAATCGGCGATAAATACGATATATCGATAGTATCGGTTATCGGAAATATCGATATAGAGCCTTGGTCCGATGTGGTTGGGTTTGAGCCCACGCAAGGTTGGCATACACCAACCTCGGCTTCCACACCTCAAGATGTTGCGAATTAGCCACACACCCGTAAAAATAAAACGAACAGCCGATGCCTTATCCTAACGAGTCGTTGCTCCTCAAACCGCTTTGCGTACATATTCAAGGTGACTAAATGGGCAAGTGACCACGAGTCCGATGCGGTTGGGTTTCCGCATCCCAAGCTAGGTTGCCCTAGACTTCCACACCTCAAAAGAACGCGTCCCTCCTCGGCATCCATCGGAATACCTGCGACACACACTGCGCACACCTAATATCGTGAGCTTAAATATCAACATAAACAAACTGAAAAATAAAAAAACCGTCGAGCATTCAAACAATCCCTGCGCATATTTACAACAGTTGTTGAAATCATGGGAGTCCCGGTGCAGGCCCCTATGACAGATTCCTAGGTAGCCAACACTGGACCGTGACTGATCCGTAAGCCTGTGTTGTGACACACCGAGTGTCACAGGTAGCTAGACTCGAGACCGTTCCGACTCCGTGACCGTTCCGGGTATATCTAGCTTAGGGTTTATTTCTTATACGAGTTTATCTATATTGGTTCACTGACTGTCTGATATCTTGAACCGGGATATTCCAGTAGGTCGTGGACCCATTCCACGCTATATTCCACAGCTAGTTTGGCCATGATTGGCTAAAGCAGCCGCTTGGAGAGGTGGTGCGCGACAACGCGTTTGGGGACTCACGGGAATTTTGAGATGAGCTGTTTGCGGTTAGCGTCTTTGAGCCGCAGCTATGGGGGTTCGACCTGGACCGGGCCTAGTCGACGCAATGTTCATTTACGGTATTACGCTTGCCCTGATCCCGCTTGCTGCCGATTTTTGGGTTGGTGGCTCGAGCACCTTCGACCTCGACGACGTCTTCCAGTGCCCCTCGCTCGCATGGCTCTACCGGTCTTTCCGTAACGGTGGCGTCGCATCTTCCTCACGACATTACCCGAACGTGCCCCGGCGTACCACCTCCCACCAGGCTTTCAAAGTTATGGGTGTTTCCACACGAGCGAAACGGTCCCTCACGAGGGACTCCGACATCGACGCCTCACTGAGGCTCACTGACGCGGTTCGCAACACGCCGACGGCTAGATCACCGGCTGTTACGAACCCCAACCCTACTTCCAACACCGACGCCGAAGTTGCGACGAGGAAGTCCTGCAGGAGCAGTCTAAGCTTGTGGACGAGGTCTACAAGGGGCGGCTCCATCGGACATGGGCCAAGGGTATCCGCGAGGATATCCTTGGCGACAAGAAGCATTACTTTAGCGGCACTACTGACGCGGGTCTCCTCTCCGATGTGGTGGTTCATCTACGTACGGAGTTTGAGTCCGCTGGGCTAGACCTCGTCTCGTTCGACCTTGACGACCCCCAGGCTCTGGTGGTGGGCAAGGTGAACGCCCTGCTGTACGACGTGCTCGGGCTTATCATCGAGAAGCACAGCAACGCCTACGTCTGGCTTACGGGTACGGACGCGTCTGCCGACCGAGATGGACGGCGTGCGCTGGTGGACATCGTGAAGCGCAGCGTACCAGTGGCGTTGCGAGAGTCCTTCCAGCAGGAGCATGCCGCGCTTAGTTATCCCGCAAACGTTGACCCGCAGCCGATTTTGGCTCGGGAACAACGTTTGGTGCGGGATAACAAGGCCGCCGACTGGACCCCCACCGAGGCCACCAGGAAGCTCAGCCTCTACAGCCGGCTTGACCCGGTGTTCTACGCCGCGGTCAAGGTGCGTTACCCCATGGTAGCCGATCTCGCGGCGGTTTCCCTCGGTGCTCTGCGCTCTCTGGTTGTGGAGATTTACCAGGCATGGGCGCAGACGGACGTCGGGAAGGCCTTGCTGGCTAAGCCCGCAGGTGGTGGCACGTCGGCCATGCTCACCAGCAGCGAGCACCAGGCGCTACTGGACAAGATCAACGAGCTGACCGCGCTGGTTTAGCAAAGGTACGAGGCGGCTACGCCGGTGGTGCAACGGCAGCAGGACCCGCCGCAGCGGCAGCACGGCCAACGCCGGCAGCAGCAGCGGCGCGGGCAGTCGCAGCGGGGCTTCCGCATGGGGGTCAAATGCGAGAACAGGTGTTCCGCTCGGTGAAAACAAACAGGCTAAGCTCCATAAACAGTCCGGCCGAGTGCTTTTATCATGCATCTCGGAAACCCGGATAATACGAAATAATGACTGACAGTACGGTACTACTGTACTGGCATCCTAGCTACTAGCTGTCAGGGTCATGACCGATGACATATGTGTCATACATGGCATACGTGTCATACCTGTCAGACATGTCATACCATGTCATGTCATACATCGGTCGCGTCATATATTATTATGACAGTCGGTCGCGTCATATATTATTAATGAGGGACGCCTCAAATCGGTGTAAGAAGACTGGTACCAGCAAGAAGCAACAACAACAAAGACATCATAGACATATACAAAGGTATGCCCGTTGTGAGGTCACAACTCTTTTAAGAGGGGAGATCTGTCAAGGTCATGACCGATGACATATGTGTCATACATGTCATACGTGTCATACATGTCAGACATGTCATACCATGTCATGTCATACATTATGACAGTCGGTCGCGTCATATATTATTATGACAGTCGGTCGCGTCATATATATTTATGACAGTCGATAGTATGGTCGACCATGACTGTACAGGTCGAGTCGCGTCATATATTTATGACAGTCGTCAGTACGGTCGACGATGACTGTACATGTCGCCAGATGATAATGTCATATCATCAGGCATCCCTGTCATCGAGAGTTCGTATGTCGAACTCGAAGATGGCAAAGCAAAGATACATCTTGAAAACAAACAAGAACCATCTTGGCTTTCAGCATGCGCGGAACTCGCATGCGCAGCATGAACGAACTAGTCGTTATTACCAGGATGCTGGTCGTTCAACCTACGTCTCGGGTTCACAACCCAATGGCGGTACCATCTAAGATGATGGGTGACGTTAGGTACAAAAGTGAGGAAGCGTTGTGCTTCAGCAGATCTTCTTAGAGAGACTGCACTCACAAACCCGCTCATCCGTACACTTGCATTGCTGTTCCACTTTGCAGTGTTTATTTTGTATATTGATAATATATTACGGCGCTTGTTTACATAGCCGTAACACTAGCGGAGTCACGGTTCCGATCAGAGACAGGTCAGGCTAGGGGCTATCAGAGCCCATAATAATAACCCTGAACCTAAAGTCCATCACACCACCCGGAGCTGTGACCGTAGCCAATGGAGCTAGGCAAGCGGAGCAAACTAAACAGACAACAAACAGCACTTCACTGGAAACATATATACTTCTAGCTGGGCGCCCGGGGACTTGTCCCGGCACAACCCACCACTGCGGCTAAGGCTAATCACACCTCCAGGATAAGAAATAAAACAATCTAGCCACTGTAAAGCTGGTCGGCAGAGCCGAGTTCAGCAGACGGATCCCAAGGCAGGAAAACATCCGAAGTAAGTTGAGATGAGAATTGATAAACATTGCCACCACCAGACCCAAGCGGGCAAGGTGGGAGAGGTAGAATCCCGAAGTTGACAGAGGCAGACAATCGCGGAGCACCACCAGACCCAAGCGGGTCAGGTGGATCCCAGAGTGATATGGCAGAATCACTAGACTGCAAAGCCGCCGAGGTCGATTGAGAAGAGAATTGTGGCACATCCCGCGGCGGCAATGACGAACCAGCAGTAACCGACAGGCGGGTAAAGAGAATCCAGTAGTGCATCATGGAACTGTAGTGAACCGTAGCCGTAAGTGGCTCCGGGCTCAACCAGGCCCCTGACACCACCGCCGACCACGAGGGTCGGCATCGCCGTAGCACTGAACAGAAACGTAGCCACCATAAAAAGAGTGAGGGCAAATTCACCAATGCCAAATGGCCTGGAGCCTCTGGGGACTCCGAACCGCCGAAATGCTGCAGCCGCCGGCGGTGCACCCCCCTCAATTCCAGTCAGGCAGACACCAGGAGGGTAGTTGGAGCCCTCCCCATCATCATCGGAATCACACACCTCAACAGGCTCAGGCTCAACGTCAAGCCAGTCAGGGTGGATAGCGTTAAAAGTCTTGAAAGAATTGTCAGCAGGAGTCATTGGGCCGAGAGCCAGAGAGGCAGACGGCGGCACAAAGGTGGCACGGTTGACTTCATGCAAGTCAACCGGCTCATCATGCACAGGTGCAGAGGCCCGCGGCAGCAGCTGCTTGCCAGTGGTCGGCTTAGCGACACCACCAGCAAGCGGACCGCTGACCGCAGAAAATGCAACACGGCCAATAGAGAGATGCTCTAACATAACATTCTTGACAAAGATGTCTTCCAAGGTAAAAGCGCTTTATTTTGCTGGCAGGCAGAGAGTTGCGAATTGCGCTTGGTTTGCGCTCCGCAACCTGGTGCAAACAAACGCGGTGTCCGCAAAGGACCTCCGCGAATTCGCGGACGCCCTAACGGAGGGTGTTGTGAAGCATGCCCTTCAAGGGTATTTATATCCCCAGATGGGCAGGCAATGTACCTCCTCGATGGCAAGGACGCCGTCGACTACGATATCCAAGTCATCAAAGCCCAGTTGGCCTTCTTAGGTTTCGTTTTGAGTGAGGTCACCCGCACCGCATGTAGCCCCTTCAGGGACTACGTAACGGTGCTTGGCGATGATGTGACTCTGGCGCCAGCAGGGAGCAGGTATCTCATTTTCCTGGAAACCGTGGACGGTCGTGCTCATTTTGCGGTGTTGTTGCGTGGTGGAGTCAACAACACCGCCAAACCCTTCCGGTGGCTTGATAGCCTAAGGCTTCAACCTCGCACCTATTGGACCTACGAGGAATTCCTCGCGGAGGAGGCGAATAATTATAAGGTGGTGAAGGGAGTTTTCGAGATGGTGCGATATTTTCCTTGTTTGTGTTCACTACTTGTTCGGCGCATGTCAGAGTGAAGCAGCCACTTACAATGAGGTTTC